>JAJONR010003198.1:0-59875 GCA_029582245.1 Solanum etuberosum | reverse complement strand
GTGTAATTCATGAACTAAAGGAACTACATAGCTAGGGTTCTGAATTTCATGCAAGAAACTGAGCAACAACATGATAATCTGATTTGGATCATTCTAACTGCTAAAACCCAACAATTTCTAACATTCAAGAAACCCTAGGTCTAGATAATATCAAGGGAATCAAGATTCTGACTGAATTCTAGGGACCTAATGGGCGAAAGAAACCCACTAGTGAAATCCCACATACCTGGTGATGAATTCCACGGAGAAATCTTTCAATTTCGAGGCTGGAACTAAAGAAAACTCGCTGCATTCTTGGAAAAAAGTTTGGTCGACTCTTTTTACCCTTTTGCTCTGAGTTTGATAAATTTTGGAGAATGAATTGACTAGGGTATGTTCTAATTAAGTTACTAGGCTTAAACTGACCAAAACTACATAGTTTAGTGGTTAAACGACGTAGTTTAGAGGTCCAACGCATAGGGAAAAGACCAAAAGACCCCTGACTTAACTGCTGTCGGGGTCAACCGACAGACTGAACGAAGGACCGTGGATGGACTGACGGTCCATGATGGTCAACCGTCGTTCGTTACTGGTAGTTGAATAATGAGGGTCTGACCAACGGCCCTGGACCACGGACTGTGGTCTGACCTACGGTCCGTAGGTCCTGGCGTAGGTTTGGACTTAGAATAATTTTTTCTTGGCTTTTCTGGGAGGGGCTCCAGGTGGTGAACCACGGACCACCAGGACAGACAATGGGTAACCCTACGGTCCGTAGATGGTGCCCATCGGGGGTACATGTAGCTTTTGAAATCTACAATCTGGTATGTCTAGGATACGGGGTGTTACAAAGCGGGTCCCATAGAATGGGAAAGGTTCAAAAGTGCTTTTCTTAATCGATTTTTCCCTCTTGAGATGAGAGAGGCCAAGGTGCTCGAGTTCATTAACCTTAGGCAAGGAAATATGAGTGTAAGAATACTCTCTAAGGTTCACTAAACTATCTAAGTATGCTCCTTCTATTGTGGCGGATTATAGAACCAAGATGAGTAAGTTTGTGTCGGGAGTGTCTCACTTGGTTTTCAAAGAATTCCGCACCGCTATTCTTGTTCATGACATGGAAATTTCTCGCCTTATGGTGCATGCCCAACAAATTGTGGAAGAAAAGCTTAAGGAAAGATTTAGAGAGGCACAGAGAGAAAGAGTGGATGATGGTAACTATTCACATTCTAGGTCCGGAGGACGGGGTCATTCAAGGTTTCGGCAAAGGTTCTCCATGCAAGGTTCTTCAAATGCTCCTCCAAGGTATAATAATGAAAGGGTGTCTAACCCTAAGCCTCAAGGAGATGGTAATAAGTCCATGATGCCTACTTGTGCTAAGTGTGAGAGAAACCATGAGGGTAAGTGTCTAGTGGGTTCCAATGCTTGCTTTGGGTATGGAAAGAAGGATCACAAGATAAGTAATTGTCCTTTGAATGCTACGAATGAGAGAGATAGCCGTCGTAGGGGTCAACCTAACCCCTCATCCAGCCAAGTGGTTCGGGTGCAAGTGCTCCGAAGCAAAACTGCTTCTATTCTCTTCAAACTAGAGGTTCTCAAGAGAGCTCCTCGGATGTGGTGACCGGTATGTTAAAAGTTTTTAGATTAGATGTGTATGCTTTGCTTGATCCCGGTGCTACTTTGTCTTTTTGTGACACCTTATGTGGCCATGAGGTTTGATGTTCTCCCCGAGATGTTATTAGAACCTTTTTCTATCTCTACTCTTGTTGGTGATTCTGTGTTGGCTGAAAGGGTATATAGAAGAAGTCCCGTTTCCTTATTCCATAGAGTTACTCTTGTTGACTTGGTAGAACTTGATATGTTAGACTTTGATGTCTTACTTGGGATGGATTAGTTGCATTCATGTTATGCTTTTATAGATTGTAGAACTCGTGTAGTCAAATTTTAATTCCCAAATAAGCCTATCCTAGAGTGGAAGGGGGGAAATACTATGCCTAGAGGCCAATTTGTTTCTTACCTTAAAGCTAGGAAAATTATTTCCAAGGGTTGTGTTTATCATATAGTTAGGGTGAGGGATGTGGAGTCCAAAACCCCTATTCTTGAGTCGGTCCCCGTTGTTAAAGAGTTTCCGGAAGTGTTCCCCGATGATCTACCCGGTATTCCTCCCGAAAGGGAAATAGACTTCGGTATTTACCTTCTCCCGGATACACAACCTATCTCTATTCCTCCTTATAGAACGGCTCCGGTGGAACTTAAGGAGTTAAAGAACAATTGAAGGATCTATTGGATAAAGGTTTCATCCGGTCGAGTATCTCTCCTTGGGGTGCTCCGGTGTTGTTTATTAAGAAGAAAGATAGGTCCCTTCGTATGTGTATTGACTATCGACAATTGAACAAGGTGACCATTAAGAACAAGTATTCTCTTCCAAGAATAGATGATTTATTTGACCAACTTCAAGGGGCAAGTTATTTCTCTAAGATTGATCTCCGGTTGGGTTATCACAAATTGAGGGTGAAAGAAGAAGATATTCCGAAAACGGCTTTTAGGACCCGATATGGTCATTATGAGTTCTTGGTGATGTCCTTTGGTTTGACTAACGCTCCGGCGGCGTTTATGGACTTGATTAATAGAATTTTCTGACATTATCTCGACATGTTTGTGATCTTGTTTATTGATGATATTTTGATCTATTCAAGAAGTGAGAATGAGTATATTGATCATTTGAGGATCGTATTGCAAATCCTCAAGGACCAACAACTTTTTGGTAAGTTTAGCAAATGTGAATTTTGGTTGAGGTCCGTGGCTTTCTTAGGCCATATTGTTTCAAGCAAAGGTATTGAGGTAGATCCAATTAAGACAGATGCGGTAAAGAGTTTGCCTAGACCTCTATCACCGATAGATATTATTAGAAGCTTCTTGTTGTGGGGTTTTCCTCCATTGCTTCTCCTTTGACAGCATTGACTCAAAAGAAGGCTAAGTTCATATGGTCGGATGCTTGTGATAAAAGTTTTCAAGAGTTGAAAGATAGACTTACTTCTTCTCTGGTGTTGACTTTACCAGAAGGTACAGATGGTTTTGTGGTATATTGTGACGCCTCTAGAGTTTGATTGGGATGTGTGCTTATGCAAAACGGTGAGGTGATTGCCTACGCTTCAAGGCAACTTAAGGTTCATGAGAAGAACTATCCTACCCACGACCTTAAATTGGCGGCGGTGGTATTCATCTTAAAGATTTGGAGGCATTATTTGTATGGGGTTCATGTGGATGTTTTCACCAATCATAAGAGTTTATAATACGTGTTTACCCAACAAGATCTAAATCTTCGCCAAAGAAGGTGACTTGAGTTATTGAAGGATTATGACATGAGTGTTCTTTATCACCCCGGCAAAGCTAATGTAGTAGCGGATGCTCTTAGTAGGTTGTCTATGGGTAGTGTTGCTCACATGGATTAGCATAGAAAAGAGTTGGCACGAGATGTGCATAGATTGGCCCGATTGGGTGTTCGGTTGGTAGATTCCGACAAGGGTGGTGTCATGGTTCATAATTGTTCCGAATCATCTTTTGTGAGTGATGTGAAAGCTAAGGAAGATCTAGATCCGACTTTGGTGGAATTGAAAAAAGTGGTACTCAAGAAGTCTGTTGAGGCTTTCTCCCAAGAGGGAGATGGGGTACGTAGATACCAAGGTCGATTATGTGTTCTCAATATTCCATTCACTCGGGAGCCACCAAGATGTACCGTGATTTACGGGAGGTGTATTGGTGAATGGGATGAAGAGGGATATTTTGGAATTTGTGGCTAAATGTCCAAATTGCCAACAAGTAAAGGTTGAGCATCAGAAACCATAAGGTTTATCCCAAGATATTAGCATTCCTACTTGGAAGTGGGAATACGTGAATATGGACTTTATAGTAGGGTTGCCACGCACTCGATGCCAGTATGATTCGATTTGGGTTATAATAGACCGAATGACGAAATCGACTCATTTCCTTCATGTCAAGGTTTCTTATGTGGTGAAAGACTATACCAAGTTGTATTTGAGGGAAATAGTAAGAACGCATAGTGTGCCATTGTCCATCATATCTGATAGAGGCACTCAGTTTTGGAAATCATTCCAAAAGGGTTTTGGCACAAAAATGAGGCTTAGCACAGATTTTCACCCACAAACCGATGGGAATGCGGAGCGAACAATCCAAAATTTAGAGGATATGTTGAGAGCATGTGTCATCAATTTAAAGGGAAGTTGGTATGATCACTTGATGTTGATAGAGTCCGCTTATAATAATAGCTACCATTCTAGTATTGGTATGGCCCCCTTTGAAGCTCTCTATGGTAGGAGGTGTAGGTATCCTATAGGGTGGTTTGAAGTGGGTGAAGTTTTCTTGATCGGTCCCGAGCTAGTTCATGAGGCTATGGAAAAGGTTCGGATTATTAGAGAGAGGTTGAGGACCTCCCAAAGTCGAAAAAAGTCCTATGCCGATGTTAGAAGAAGAGACCTTGAGTTTGAGGTTAGTGATTGGGTCTATTTGAAAATCTCACCCATGAAGGGTGTGATGAGGTTTGGGAAGAAAGGGAAACTTAGTCCCCGATTTATAGGCCCATATCAAATCTTGAGACGTGTTGGTAATTTTCCTTATGAGTTAGATTTACCAAATGAGTTGGCAACCGTGCATCCCGTTTTCCATGTCTCTATACCTTAGAAGTGTGTTGGAGATCCGACATTCATAGTTCCCCTCAAAGGATTTGGAGTTGATGAGAGTCTTTCATATGAGGAAGTTCTGGTTGAGATTTTTGACCAGCAAGTTAAGAAATTGAGGAACAAGGAAGTTGTTTCCGTGAAGGTTTTGTGGAGAAACCACTTAGTTGAGGGTGCTACTTAGGTGGCCGAGGCCGATATGAAGTCCCGATATCCTCACCTCTTTCCTTCTACTCTATCTTGAAGTTATGAGTGTTCTCTTGGTTTGTCTTATGATTTGAAGTCATGTGTGTTTTAGAGGTTCCCATGATTTTCTTATGTTTTGCATGTTCATTAAAACTTATGTTTTGAAATAAAATGAGTTTGTGTGATTGATTGTCCTCATGTTGTAGTACATTGAGTATGAGTTGCCTATAGACTCCATGAGATGAGTTGATGAACATGTTTTAGATATGCTTTTTGAGATTGAATTGCATATTAGCTCCATGAGATTGTGTTGAGCATGTTTTGAGATGGAGAAGGTAGTTCCTCCTTGAAGATATGAAATTTAAATTTTTTATGCATATTGGGTTGTTAGATTTAGTTCCTACCTTCTTAAGGTGCATTGAGTATATTTAATTGGAGTTGACATTTCCTCCTTAGTTGTGTGCATTTTTATAAGTTGCATGCATGATGACTGCTAGTATTGAGTCTTTTCGTTTAGAAACGTGCTTAGAATCTCATTCGAGGATGAATGCTCCCAAGGGGGAGATATTGTAACACCCCGTAGCCTAAAAGAGGAAAGCTTACAAAATTTCAGAACTCCACGATGTCATCTACGAGGGATAACCACGCCCCGTGGTTAGACCCACGCGACGTAGGTGAGCCTCGTGGGTGGGCACCAGGGGAAGCTTTCTAAGGCAATGAACGACGCCCAAGACCTACGCCCCGTGGATGGGTCCACGACTCGTTGGTAGGGGTCTGTAGGTTAAAGCCCAGAAAACCAACCCCCAGACAACCGACCCACGGTTCACCAGGATGGACCGTAGGTCCATCCACGATCTGCCGGCGTGGTCTCGTGGGTGGGGCCTGTGGGACGGTTATATTGAGGACTTAAGGGTCTTTTCAGGATTTAATTAGAACTAAGTGGCGTCGTTTTGACTAAGACTAGACTACCTATATAAGTATTTTTAACCCCCAAAATCCCCTCAATTAAATCATTATCACAAATCCCAAAAGAAACTCCAAAACTCTTCTAAAAAATCCTCTTTTTAGAAGTTGGAAGAAGAAGAAGAAATTGGAGCTAGGTCAAGAGCAAGTCTCCCCATCTCCAAGCTTTTGAGGGTACTATAACCAAGGTATGATAGCTTTTCAACCATGGATATCTTCCATCCATGGAGTCCCTTAGAATTCCCCCAATTTTATGAAGAATTTCTCAATTCTAGCTAGGGTTTTTTCAATTGTTGTGGGTTATGATGAGTATTGATCCAATTGAGTGGATTGTGATTGTTTATGATTGAATTAGTAGAATTACATATTATTAGAGTGAAATTACATGTATCCATGCCTATTCCATGACTATGACCTAGAATTGATATAATTGGGTTGATGCCATGAAGGAAAACTTTGTGGCTTTAGGCCTGTCCTTATAGAATTGATGAATTATGATTAGAATTGCTTGAGAGTAAAGCGTATGATGTGTATTTTTGGTAATTGATATTATTGTTGAGGAAGGGATGCTTCCCACATGAATTGCCTAAGTATGAATGTAAGAATGTGAAAGGCTTTCTCACATGAATGATTCTAGGTTTGAAAGGAATGCTCACCTAAAATGAATCTAGGCTAAACGATGATGTCCTTGTTGAGGCTAGAGGCGATTACCCTTGACCTCCATATGAAAGGATATGAGGTGATTCCCATACTCCTTAGAATTGAACAAGAGGTGAGTCCCCGCGTTTCTATTATGATGAATGGACATGTAGGCGAGTACCCATGCTCGTTATGAAATGTTTTGGAGGCGAGTACCCGTGTCATATGATGAGGTTGTGGAGGCGAGTACCCGCAATCTAAAAGTAGGTAAGGCAAGAGGCGAATACCCATTAGCCTTTGAAAGTTAGGTAAAGAGGCGAATCCCCATGTCTTTAAAAGTAAGTATAAACTATGTACACTATCTTATGAAGAATGAATAGCTTGGATTGTTGCTTGAGGTACATTCCATGAGGTAAGTTGACTAAGAGGTGATGACCCAAGTCTTGATTAAGGATGAGTAAGATTGCTTGAGAAGTATTCCTTTCTTATTATGATATTGATGTATGTGCATAATTATGCTTATGGATTATATTGACTAACCATGATGTTTATGTGGTTTAAGCTAGCTATCATATTTAGGTCCATCCACGGTCCGTCGGCGTGGTCTCGTGGGTGGGGCTTGTGGGACGATTAAGTTGAGGACTTAAGAGTCTTTTTTGGATTTAATTAGAACTAAGTGGTGTCGTTTTGACTAAATCTAGACTACCTATATAATTATTTTTAACCCCCAAAATCCCCTCAATTAACTCATTCTCTCAAATCCCAAAAGAAAACCCAAGACTCCTCTAAGAAAATCCTCTCTCTAGAAGTTGGAAGAAGAATACGAAATTGGAGCTAGGTCAAGAGCAAGTCTCCCCATCTCCAAGCTTTTGAGGGCATTGTAACCAAGGTATTCTAGCTTTTCATCCATGGATATCTTCCATCCATGGAGTCCCTTAGAATTCCCCCAATTTGATGAAGAATTTCTCAATTCTAGCAAGGGTGTCTTCAATTGTTGTAGATTATGATGATTATTGATCCAATTGAGTGGATTCTGATTGTTTATGATTGAATTAGTAGAATTACATGTTATTAGAGTGAAATTACATGTATCCATGCCTATTTCATGATTATGACCTATAATTAATATATAATTGGGTTGATACCATTAAGAGAAACTTTGTGGGTTTAGGCTTGTCCTTATAGAATTGATGAATTATGATTAGAATTGCTTGAGAGTAAAGCTTATGATGTGTATTGTTGGTAATTGATATTATTGTTGAGGAAGGGATACTTCCCACATGAATTGCCTAAGTATGAATGTATGAATGTGAAAGGCTTTCTCACACGAATGATTCTAGGTTTGAAAGGAATGCTCACCTAAAATGAATCTAGACTAAAAGATGATGTAATTGTAGACCCTAGAGGTGATTACCCTTGACCTCCATATGAAAGGATATGAGGTGATTCCCATACTCTTTAGAATTGAACAAGAGGTGAGTCCCCACGTTTCTATTATGATCAATGGACATGGAGGCGATTACCCATGCTCCTTATGAAATGATTTGGAGGCGAGTACCCGTGTCATATGATGAAGTTATGGAGGCGAGTACCCGCAATCTAAAAGTAGGTAAGGTAAGAGGCGAATACCCAGTAGCCTTTGAAAGTTAGGCAAAGAGGCGAATCCCCATGTCTTTAAAAGTAAGTATAAACAATGTGAACTATCTTATGAAGAATGAATAGCTTGAATTGTTGTTTGAGGTACATTCCATGAGGCAAGTTGACTAAGAGGTGATGACCCATGTATTGATTAAGGATGAGTAAGATTTCTTGAGAAGTATTCCTTTCTTATTATGATATTGATGTATGTGCATGATTATGCTTATGGTTTATATTGACTAACCATGTTGTTTATGATGTTTAAGTTAGCTATCATATTTAGTACATTTATTTACTAACGCATACTTTGCCTACATTCTTACCAAATGTAGGGTTCGACGACTTAGATTCTCACACTCGTGGCTAGCTTCATTGTTGGTCAAGGAAGTGAAGATTTGGTGAGTCCTCATTGTGTTCGAGGATGTGATCACCCTTTTCTCTCATGTATTTCTTTTATGTCTTGGACTATTGTATGGGCTGCGTCCCAAGACTTTCTTCATGTTGTTTTAGATGGTAGACTTCCGCTCGTTTTTATAAAAGACTTTGATTGTGTTGAATGTTTTAAATTTTCGCACTATTTTCTATTATCTTATGTTATGATATGCTAGGTGGCTTGTATGAGGCCTCTCGAGGTCTTATACGCCTTGTTACATCTAGTGGGTACCCCTGGGTCGTGACATCCATTTAGCTCAATAATTAGTGTCCTCAATGCCTTACTTTTTCCTTTTCTAATCAAATATTAATGATTTGCAGCTATTAAGCCAATTGGAGAAGGCTAGGACTAAAGTTTTAAGGAATTGCCAAAAATAAAAAACAAAGAAGTGCAACGTTAATATTGTTGATCACCTAACATGAAGGGCAGATCACCAAAAAAAATCTGAGAACGCCCAAAATAATAGAGTAGTGAGTCAATCAGTGAACATAGACAATAAAGGTGAACCGCCTAATGACATAATGAGAGGTGAGTGGGTGTCACCGAAGTTGACAGTTTTAGAAGATAAAAAGGATGGCTCAAAGGGCGATATGAAGAGGAATCTTCTATTCACCAAATTGACAAAAGCGAGCTCAGACGGGATCGCCTAATGAGACCCAAACACCTGAAGCTTAAAACCAGAGAAAGTTGAACCTGAGGAGAAAGGGAGATTCACCGAATGGAGTAAACGAAATGAGATAATGTTGCTCAAAGGGACATGGAACTTTCTTTTGGGAAAAATATTAGGAAGTATAAATAGCCTAGAGGAGAGAGAAAGAAGGGTACAAAAAGATAGAGAGAAATTTCTGAATATTCTAGAGATAGAAAAAAATCCCATTGAAGAAGAACAATTTTATTTTAGAAAATTTAATTTTGTAAACTTAAATTTGGAAAATTGAAGTTGAATCAAAAGTGGGTTTACTCTTATTTGCTTGATTTGAAATTACCCATGATTGCTTTCATGGAAGGTATAATCTACTTACTTTTGGTGATGGGTAGCTAAAACCCCAATCTCTTGGGGTGTGATTATGGGGTTAGGGGTTGATTTAATCTAGTGGGTTCATTGAATTGCTCTATTCTATGACTATCAGTCACATATTTGAGTGATTATCGAGTACTTACATTACGAATTGAGGTGACCAACTTAATTCTACTATTGATATTGTGATGGTGCTCGAAACAGACCAATATGAGTGGGAATTTGTTCAATAGTTGATGTTTTGGGTACTTAATTGTAGGTCTAAAGTCTTATGTTGTTTCGAATGACAATTAGATGAGACCGAAATGAGATTCTATGCAAGGATGCTTTGAGATCAAAAGAAGATTAGCGTCACTTATTTTGACCTTGCTTATTTGTGATTGTTTAGTTATAAAGAGAAATTCTATGATTCCCCAATTTGATTTAACATTTGATCCCCACATCCCTCGAGTTAGTTAATTTTGTGAATTGTTGACTATTACTGTATTGATATCTGTGTGATTGAAGCACTGTCATTAAAGTTAATGGACTCCTCCACCTAATTGTCAACTAAATATCATTTGAATTAATTTCATTTTAACACTCTAATAGAATTCTTAACCTCATACCATTCCTTGTGGGATTCGACCCCGACTCTTAGTTGGGTAATTTTAATGACGACGACCACTCATTCCTTTAATCCATTTTGAGGAGTGATTTGAGTGTTATATACATTCACGGGGTTCCGAATGAATCTCGGACACCCTGTCGGAGAATTGCTTTTAGAAACCAGAAACCATACTTTTAGTGATTAGAATTAGAGTTGTAGCGACCAGATTTGGGTTATTTATATAGCGAATTTGCAGATTCATTTCTTATTTTCTAAAGGTGATTTCTCCCTTATCGGAGCTCCAATTATAGTAATTCGAAGTCCTGGGTGATCATTGGGAGCGTGGCTACATGGTGATGTTTTTGGGAGCTGTGGAAGGACCTCCATTTGTGGTTAATTTCTTGATTGAGGTACTGCCCCATCTCTCTTTGTTGCTTCACTTGTTGATTATTCACATGTGTTGTTGCGGGCTGTTTTAGGCCTCGTATTGTGTTCATCTTTGGAATACAAGTCCAAGGCATAGTTAAGGACCTCTTGATGGAGTCAATTCTTGAAATCCTTGTGCGGGTCCCATAATTCCTTTTTAACTATAAAAATTGGTCCGGCCCCATTTTGGGTGATTTTGGTGTCTAAAGATCGTATTGACATTGTGATCCTATTTTTGATAGCGTCGCAAAGTTAGGAGGCTGTTTAGAAGGGAAAACCTCCGGCCTTGTGATTTGGAGCGTGCACGGTTTGCCTTGATTTAGGCTACAACTTTCTTTTTAGTTAGATTGAGTATGAATGTGTGAATTCATGATGATTAGTGTTAATTGGGGGCGGGTACCTAGTCATTCCTACTTTTATTTTTAGAAACCATGACTTAGGGTTGATTACTACAATTTTGAGGGTAGTACCATGATTACCTGGGGTTGTACACATGTTGTCGCATACTATGTGACTTACTTATTTTACTACATGGTTTTTAGAACATGATTTTCCCTTAGTCTAGGATAGACTAGTGTTACCTTAGACTTGTGCACCTTATGACCTTGGTATGTCTCTGACGTCGTTCGAATGGACAAGGTCATTGTAGACTGGAATAGCAGACTTGGGTCTGATCAAATGAGCCATAGTTTAGGCATTTGCAGAGCTTGTTGGCCCTTTCTCTCTCCTCTCCCTATTTCTGTGGCTCCGATGTGTTACTTAAGATTGTGTTCTTTTCTTAGGACTGGAGTGCTTCAGGCTTGGAGCCTTTTGAGATACCTTCGAGGGTGGAGGTCGATACACGATGGCTTGGAGCCTACTTGAGATCCTCTTTAGGTCCAACCATGGATCGTACAGGTCGGCCGTGGGTTGGTACTGGCACCAGTTTTCTGAAAAATAGGATTTTCTCCATTTTGAGGTGAGGTGTTACAAATGGAATATCTGGTACTCTGGGCTTTTAAAGGATCTGCTTCCTCAACTCACCCACGTTAAGAACATACAAGCAACCTTGATAACGAAGTAAACCATCTCCTCCTTGGGATAAAACCTCTAATCTCTACTGATGATATGCACCTTTCAACCGAAGTGATATAGGATCACTATCCTATTTTTCCTTAACCTTCGCTACCAATAAATATTTTGACCCATAATGAACTACCACACAACAATCTGACGTATCTATAAGGCAAACTCCAAAGCGAGCAAGCCGGTGAACATCTTTGACTAATTCTTTCTTCTCTTCCTCAACATGTGCTACACTACCCATGTATAGTCTACTGAGGCCGTTAGCCACTACATTGGCCTTACCCGGATGGTAGAGCACATTCATGTCATAGTATTTGAGGAATTCAAACCATCTCTTCCGACAAAGATTTAACTCTTTCTAGGTGAACACATACCAGAGGCTCTTGTTATCTGTGAACACATCAACATGAAAACCAAAATGTAGTGTCTCCTATTCTTTAGGGAAAATACTACAGCTGCAAGTTTGAGATCACGAGTCGAGTAATTCTTCTCATGGACCTTAACTTTTCTAGAAGCATATGATATGACCTTCGGTGGATCAACACACAACCAATTCTAACCCAGGATGCATCACAATAAATCACATAGCCGTCTAAACCATCAGGTAGAGTCAAGATAGGATTGATAGTCAACCTAGTCTTCTGTTCTGAGAAGCTTTTCTCACACTCATCTTACCAATGAAACTTGACCTTTTTCTGAGTCACATTTGTGAATGGGGAATCTATGGATGATAATACTTCCACAAACCTTCTATATAAACTTGCCAAACCCAAGAAACTTCTAATATCAGTTGGAGAGGTAGGTCTCAGCCAATGCTTTATAGCCTAAATGTTTTGAGAATCCACTCAGATCCTTTCGTTGGATACGACATGACCAAGGAAAGTGAGTGACTGTAACGAGAATTCACATTTTCTGAACTTAGTGAATAGCTGGCGATCTTTGAGGGCTTGCAAAATAACTCTTAGATGAGTCGCATGTTGTTCCTTAGTTTGAGAATAAATGAGGATATGATCAATAAAAACAATGACGAACAAGTCCAAATACTGTCTGAATACCCTGTTCATTAAGTCCATGAAATCTGCAGGAGCATTTGTTAGCCCAAAAGACATAACTACAAATTCATAGTGACCATACCGACTGTGCCCCAGACATAAAAATAAATCTTCTCTCTGTCTCTACATTTTGTAATAAGAACAAAACATCTATTGAATTTTTTCCTCTTAATTTTTTTGTGAAGGATCTGACTACGGGGGCACCTCTGGTGTGCGGGCAGAATAGAGATGGGTTGTACGAGTGGCCGCAAGAGACTACACTCATATCCCAACCTCAATTAAATCTAGTGAGTTGTCTTCTTCCTATTGACCTTTGGCATCGATAATTGGGGCATCCAAATGGTCTAAGTTTACACAAACTGTTAACGAAGTTTTCAATTCCATTTTCTGATTCAAAAACTTCTTCAATTTGTAATTCTTGCAATTCAAATAAAATGCACAGGTTGCCTTTTTTTTGAAAATATATTGCAAATTCAACAACTACTGCTAATTATTCACAGTGATTTATGGGGACCTTTCTCGGGGTTATCCATTAATAAAAAAAGTTATTATGCATTGTTTGTTGATAATTTTTTTTGAATGTATGTGGATATATACTCTGAAGAATGAAAGTGAAGTTCAAGATGTTTTTAAAAGTCTACATCCATTACTTGAACGTCGCTTTAATACAAAATTCTCCCATTCTACACTGATGATGGTGGTGAATTTGAAGGATTATCTCCCTATTTAAAAATACATGGGATTGAACATCTTGTTTCACCTCCTTATAGACCTCAACGTGTAGTTCTAGTTGAAATACGTCATATACATGTTATCGAAACCACCAAAATCTTAATTCAGCAAGCCTCACTTCCCCTAAATTTTCGGAGCTTTGCTTGCCATCAGGCATTTTATCCCATAAATAAATTACCCTCAACTACCCTAAAAGATAATTTCCTTTATTAAATACTTCTTCAACAGACCCAAAAAATTGATTCAATAAGAACTTTCGGGTGTTTAGGCTATCCTTAGCTTCCACTATATACCAAAAATAAGCTTGAACCTCGTTCAACTCCATGTGTATACCTGGGGTTTTCCAACAAATATTACTGCCACCGGTGTTTTGAACCAATTTCGTCAAAAATATTATTATCAAGGGTTGTTTTATTTTTTGAAAATAATTTTCCTTTTGAAAATATTCTCTCTCATTTATAAAATTTCCAAATTAAATCATGGGATAACATTATGAAGGAAAATGATCAGAGAACTTCACATGTGAGGTTCAAAATTTGAACATGGATCTTCCTCCGGCTATTGCGTGTGGACCTTGTCCATAAAGTTCGCCCATGCCGCTCGCCTCAAACAGAGAGTAATCCCAAAGTTCAGGTATTCTCTTCAACTCTCCTCATAATTCTATATCTAATGAAGTCGTAGTTTCCCCTCAAAATTCATGGCAACCACTTAATACTTCTTCCCTGAACAAAACTACCCATTTTCAACAAGAAAACCCACACCTGTTAACTTATCCATAACGCAATCCACCTTCAGCTCCCCAATCTTACCCTCATTTGCTAGCCAAAACACAAATATGTCTTCTTCTGTACCTAACCCAATTGCACCTCCTTCTACTCCACATATTTCGGCTATCATCACACCTTCAAGCATAGAACCCATCAAACCCACTTCAGACGCACCTTCCACCACAACCTCGATTCACTCAATGGTGACCTGTTCCAGAAATAATGTCCATAAGCCCAAAGAATACCCTAGATTTCTTTCTCACTCTCAAAGTCCAAAACCACCTTCTTCCTACAAACAAGCTCAGAGTGAACCCGATTGGAATGTTCCTATGCAAGCTGAATTTGATGATCTTGTGAGAAACCACACATGCACTTTCGTTCCCAATGATCCTTCAAAGAATGTAGTAGACTACTAGTGGCTCTTTCCCATTAAGAATCATCCTGATGGCTCTATTGATAGGTATAAAGCTCGATTAGTGTCGAAAGGCATCACTCAATGGCCTCGACTTGACTACCATTAAACCTTTAGTCCGGTAGTCAAGACTACAACCGTTCGCCTGATTCTCCCTATCGTTGTTCAATGCAACTGCTGTTTACATCAACTTGATGAAAATAATGCATTCTTTCAAGGTCATTTAGAGGAACAAGTTTATATGCGACAAACTCCTTACTTTGAGCGTCAAACTTTGTCCAGTCATGTCTTCCAACTTAATAAAGCCATCTAATGTCTCAAAAAGGCACCTAGAGCTTGGTACAACGAGCTCAAGAACATTCTAGTAACAGTAGGTTTTTGTAAATCACAATCTGAATCATCTCTGTTCATCTTTCATAATTTAGGATTTACTATTTACATCCTTGTAGATGTGGATGACCTTATTGTTACTAGAAATAGTGACCATGGTGTTCGACTAATTATCAACGCCCTTGCTCAATAGTTCTCTCTCAAGGACCTGGGGCACTTGAACTATTTTTTGGGTGTTGAAGTTTTGTCATATCAAGGTGGCCCGTTGTTGTCTCAATATAAGTATAAGAAGACCTTCTCCTGGAAGCGAATATGCAAGACAACAAAGGAGTTTCCACTCCTATTTTCATCGCTACTATTTTCAATGTAAACCAGGTTGATCCTATTGTTGATGGTTCTCTCTTTCTTACAATTGTTTGCAAGCTACAATATGTGTCCTTCATCAAACCTAACATCAGGTTTATAGTAAATAAACTCTCTCTATTTATGGATTGTCCTCAAGCAAATCATTGGAAGGCTGTTAAGCATCTGCTTTGATATCTCAATCAAACCTCTTCCTTTGGTCTTGAAATAACCTGTGAGACTGATAAACGGATTATGGTGTATTCTGACTCTAACTGGGCTAGAGATCCTATTGATGGAACTTCCACAACTAGCTGTGTTATGTATCTTATAAGTACTCATGTCCTGTGGTTCTCCCGGAAGTAGCGGTCTATATCTCGGTCATCTATCAAAGTTGAATAGCGATTTGTTGTTGCTACCCTTGCAGAAACCAACTGGATCACTAACATATTACGTGAGCTTCACTTTTTCCTTGCTTCCATACCTCACATACTCAGTGATAATATTAGAACTACATACATCTATGAAAATATTGTCTTCCATAATAAGATGAAGCATATTTCCATCGATTTCAACTTTGTTCATGATCAGGTGCAACACAAAGAGGTTTAAGTGAAGCATCTACATGTTTTTTATCAGGTTTCTGATGTCCTAACCAAGCTAGTGCCGCATGCTTCATTCTGTCGTATGTTTTCCAAGTTGGGTATTGTAGATATCAATGCACTAAGAGTCTGACTTTGGGAGCTACTATTAACCTACATAAACCATGTGAGTTAAACATGGAGTCCGATGTATATGCCCCATTGAGAGAGGACCAAATATACCTTGCCAAGGGTATAGAGGCATGACTATTGCGTGATCACTAAAACTGATGCCCAACTGAGGAGACTTATAAACCTATGCGGGCATGTAGTTCGGGACTTTGAGGGTACGCTGAACCCTATTCCAACTAGGTGCTAAGTCTACTCCCATGTGAATATCCATGAATCTAAAATGCAATTAATATGAATAGATAAAAAACTGACATGCTAAGTTAGAATGCAACATTTATATACTGAGAATATGTCATTCGAAATCTGAAGCATGAATTTAAGTCTGACTAACCTAACAAATATAATTCATGAACTAGGATAAATTTACACAAGCTAGGGTTCTGAGTGCTATGCATGGAGTTATATTAAATTATCAAGAAACAAGTTATTTAGATCAAAGGAACCAAAATAAAAATAAATCTTGAAACTCTAAAACCCTAGGTCTGAACAATTTATGTGAATCTGAAGAACTAACTGAATTCTAGGGACCCAATGGGTGAAAGGATCCCACTAGTAAAATTTCACATACCTGGTGATGAAATCCACGGATAAATCCTTTGGATTTAGGGGCTGAACTTTGAAGAACACTCATGTTTGTTCTTGGGAGAAACGGTAAACTTTTCCTCTTCTTTTCGCTCTAAGTTTGGTGATTTTTGGAGAATGAGGGTTTGGGGTATTTTCTTACTAGATTATTAGGCTTAGATTGAGTAAAACGACGTAGTTTATACATCAAACGACGTAGTTTAAGTGCCGAACCCATAGGGGAAAAAACCAACGCTACCCTGACTATAATGCTGCCGAAGTGAGTTCAAGACAGGCTGCAAGGGCCGTCATGATGACCAAGGCCCGTCTAGCAGCTCGTGAAGATACCCTGCCCAACAAGGCTTCATTAAAATGGGCATAAAATTTTACTCCAAGATTGGATTTTATAAAACTTGGTGTCATTGGAAAAAGGACTCAATTATCTTTAATTTGATAGGTCATGGGCTACCTAGTTCGTTTTGTGCTGAAAGACATGGTCATTTAAAGTTCACCCTAACTCTAATTCTTACAAGTCCCCTTCACGGACAACTTCACGGTAAGTCTGGAGCTTCACGGACAGTTTCACATTGTGCTTAACGAGTAACTTTCAAGGTGAAGACTCACTTAAAAGCTGACGATGTGAATTCAAGATAGGCTTCACAGGCCGTCTAGACCACCACGACCTTTCAAGTGGGTCGTGAGAATGCTCTGCTCGACAGGGCTTCACTAAAACGAGCATAACTATATACTCTAGCCTCAAAATTAGGCAAACTTGGTAACGTTTGAAAGAGGACTCAAAGACCTTCAGTGTAATAGGTCGTGGGGCATCTAAATCATTTTGTGCTGAAAGATATGATCATTTGAAGTTGACCAAAATCTGAAAGTCTGTCAAGCCTCTTTTTTAACGAGTCACTTCACGGCTCATGTGAACCTCCATGGACCGTCTAGTGGTACGTGGTCCTTCACAGTAGCCATGGTGGTTCTGTGTACCCCTCACTGTAACACCTCGAATTTGAGAAAATAGAAAAATGCAGCTTTTAAGACCAGGTGCCAAAACCACGGAAGCCACCGATGGTCAATGGTTTGACACACGATCCGTAGGTTTGTTCCATCGTTAGGTTCCAAAGTTTGATGGTCTCTTATCCCACCCACGGTCAACCAGTACTGTCTGTGGTTGGACCTACAGACCGTAGGTAAGGGTCAGCAGCTATTTAGAGTAAAATGGTTATTGGGTCAACTTCACATGGTCATATCTTTTAGCACAAAATGAATTAGGTGGCCCATGACCTATCAAATTAAAGATAATTGAATCCACTTTTCAACCCCACCAAGTTTGCTAAATTCCAAGCTCAGAGTAAAAATTTATGCTCGTCTTAGTGAATCCCTATCGTGCAGAGCATGAACGACGACCCCAGAGGAAGGCCGGTAGTCCAAACGACGGTCCGTTAGTCCTACCGTGGATGGCCTTCGTTAGCTTTTAAGTCAGGGTCATTTTGGTCTTCTCCCTATGCATTGGGGGCACTTAAACAACGTTGTTTGATGCTTAAACTACGTTATTTTACTCAGTATAAGCCTAATAACATAGTCAGACATACCCGAAACCCTCATTCTCCAAAAGTCATCCAAATTAGAACGAAAAAAAGAGAAAGAGGCGCCAATTTCTTTCAAGAACAAGTAGCAACATACTTCATGTTTCATACCCGAAATCAAAAGGATTTCTCCGTATATTTCGTCACCAAGTATGTGGGATTTCACTAGTGGGTTCCTTTCATTCACTAGGTCCCTAGAGTTCAGTCAGTTCCTTGATTCTACATAGCTTGTTTAGACCGAAGTTTCTAAAATATTGGAAAATTGTTATGATTTCAGTTGCTATTGTATCCAAAATCTAAATAACATGTTTTCTTGGAAATGTTGCTTAATTCCTCGTATAAGACTAAAAACCATAGTTTGTGTAAATTCTCTTAGTTCATGAATTATACTTGCTAGGTCAGTTAAACAGAAAATCATGCTCCAGATTTTGAATGTCACATTCTCACTATATAAATATTGCATTCTCAAGTACCATGTCGGTAATTTGAGCTATTCAGTATTTAGTGCATTTTCGCTTCATATGTATTCAGTTGGGAGTAGACATAGCACCAAGTTGGGCTAGGGTTCAACGTACCCTCATAGTCCCAGAATTATGTGCCCGTGTAGGATTATAAGTCCCCTCTATTGGGAATTAGTATTAGTGATCACGCCACAATCATATCTTTATACCCCTTGAAAGGTATATTGGGTCCTCTGGATGGGGCGTATACATCGGACTCCACGTTTAGCTCACGTTGTTTATGTCATTTAATAGTAGCTCCCACAGTTAGACTCTTAGTGCATATGACCAGGTTTTCAGCATTTATGTCAGTATACAGTTCAACATGTTATCTTCATGATTAGTACATGGTCATTGCATGCAACTTAGCTTTTCAGTTATGTATCAGTATTTATATTCTTGCTCAGATTATGCCATTGCTCAGTGATTCTTTGTTCAGCTCATATATATTTGTTTAACTTAGTATCTATATCATGCATGCTCAGTACATTCTAAGTACTGACGCAAACTTTGCACTACATCCTTTCATGATATAGGTTCAGGTACTTAACATCCAGATCACGCTTTTATCGATTCTTGGTCCACATTCAGCAGCTTCAGTGGCGAGTCCTCATATTCCGAGGACAATAGACATCCTTTCATTTTAGTCATTATTTTTAGTTTTAGTTTATTTAGAGTTAGTTTATTTAGAGTTAGCTAGGGGCATGTCCCAACAACTCAACTCAGTTTGAGGCTTTTTAGACATAGTAGTAGATTCAACTTGAGTTGTTAAGTTGTTGTTTCGGTTATCACTAAACTTTTAGTATATTTTATATATTCAGACTAGTTGGGGTTTTCCCCATTTTTAGATATCCACTGTTTTAGCTTCCGCATAGTACATGTTTTACTCAGTAACTTTTATAGTATGCTTATGATATGCTAGACTCAGGGCTAGCTTGGGGTCACTAGTGATCCTAGGTCCCGTGTTACATCAAAGGGTAGCCTCGATGCTTGACAAACTTTGTATCAGAGCATTAGGTTCAAGAGTCCTAGGGTTTCTGAAAGCCGCACTATGTAGAGTCCCTTTTGATGGGTGTGAAGCGCCCCACATCTATGAAGGGGAGGCTACAGAGTGTTTTATGAAAAAACTTCACTTTCCTTGGTATTCTTATCGTGCGTTGGTACGATCCAACTTCTCCTTTGTAGTCTGTCGTTATGCATTTCAGATCATGCCTCCTCGTAGAGCTAACGCACGAAATGCTAATTTGATAACGCTCAACTACACTTCATCCAATACTAAGTGTAGGAGATCATAATCTATATATACCCAACAAAGAGTTGGGGTCGATCCCATAGGGAGTTATACGGTAGATAATTCAGTTACGAAGTAAAAGACATGTTCTAAACGGTTGTAGGAATAGAAATTATCGAAATAATTAGATTAAATCTAAGGGGTTGACAACAAGTGTCAAATGAGGGGTTAAGGTTTGTCAATTATTACCTACAAAAATAGGGGACTAATCAAGTTGAAAGAGATCCTTGGGGATGTGATCGATTAATTGCTATTTTCGCTATACGGGTGATTACTTATTACCGAAAGGCGCTGAATCTTAGTGGGTAGGCTAGGCTTTAAGTGTGATATCCATCTCTCGATCAAGTATCACTAATCAAGTGAGTTCTCTCAAACCTCAACAAGCATCAAAATATAACCAGCCCAAAACCTTAATTTATATACTCTATCGAGCTAGATAGGTAGCGTCGAATTAAGATTCACTCTCTCGAGATGAACCCACAACAACTCAATCACTACAATCATCAATTGATAACCTTAATTCTAAAACCTCTCTCTCGAGCAAGCATAGAATACTAGACTAGAACTGCATTTGAAACTACAATTCATGAGTGAAAACTCAATTATTAATCAAACCCACATCAAAACAACAAATCAATCAGTAATTACTAACATTCATAAGCTAAGTACGACAATTAATCACATTATCACACCCCCAAGAATGGGGGTTTTAGCCACACATCATAAAAAGTAGGAAATTATTACCAACTACGTTATCCATAAGCTGGGCAATGCAATCCATATCTTTACAATGGTCGAAAATGCATAAAATCAAAACCCAACTTGAAATCTACTAGAAAACTCTTAAAATTAAGAAGAACAATGTTTCAATCAAAATTCGGAGTCTCACAATGGATGGCTCCCTCAAATCTCTATTTGAAAATCAATTTATAAGCTTCCAGATTTTAGACTTTGGTGTCACTCGGTGGAGTTACTCAAGCATCGCCGACAAGGTCGGAGACACGCCAATTGCTCCTATCCATCGTCGTTTTGTCTTAACTCTTCAACCTTTAGCCCCTGTAACTTTAGGCGGTCAAATTCTTTATCACCGATCCATTCGACGGTTTGCCGAAGGTCCAGTTCCATCACCAAGTTCGGTTCTCCCCAGGGCTGGCACGCTGGAGCATTTGGCAAGCTACATTGTAACTCGGTGACTCGCCGAGTGCCTTTGGAAATTGTCAGCTTTCACTATCTTCAGCCTTTTTCATCTTTTTCGCTCCTTTTTATCCGGTAGTGTCCTTGCCTTACTCTTTTGCCTTTATATCTGCAAATTAACATTTAAACATCAATTTAGAGCTCAAAATAGGCATCAAACAAGCCTTAAATGAGTCAAAATCTCAGACACATCATAATGCACGCAATGCTAATACAGTTCCTCCAGTCCCGAATGCTGAATTTCAGAATGCGATCTAGCTCTTGGGTCAGAGTGTGGCCAAACAGAATAATCTACAGTTCCTGAAAACACTAATGGTGGATCAGCTGTAGCGAGGGTTTGAGACTTTTTTCGAATGAATCTGCCTGAGTTTCTAGGGTCGTATGTTGGTGAGGACCCATAAAACATCATTGATGAAGTCAAAAAGATACTAGAGGTGACGCAAGTTACTGGAAATGACAAGGTGGAGCTGGCATCCTACCAACTTAAGGATGTGTCTCATATCTGGTTCACTCAGTGGAAAGACAACAGGGGTGCATATGCAGTTGCTGTGATTTAGGATTATTTTACTGGAGCTTGTTTGGATAGGTTATTCCCAAGGAAGTTGAGAGAAGCTAAGGCACAAGAGGTTGTGAACTTGAAGTAGGGTTCAATGTCGTTCAAAGAGTACGGGATGAAGTTCACTCAGCTCTCCAGGCATGATCCACAAATGGTTGTCGATCCAAAGGCACAAATAAGCAAGTTCTTGTTTGGGGTATCTGATCAGGTGAAGACTGAGTGCAGGAATGCTATGCTTTTAGGGGATATGAATATTTCCAGACTAATGACTTATGCTCAGCAGGTTGAGGGAGATAATCTTAGAGAATTGGCTAAGGATAAAAAAAATGCCAGAACAAGAAATTACGAATACTCACAGTAAAAGTCGGGCAGTGCGAATCACTCATAGTTTCAGTAAAAGTCTATAGCCCCAGCACCTTCATCAGCTAGTGCTCCATCCCCCAGGTTTCGCCATGACCAGAAAGATAGGGTATCACGCTCTAATTCATTGGGAGTACTTCAGGTAACATGACTTTCCCAACTTGTCCAAAGTGTGGTAAAAACCATTCAGGCGAGTATCTTGCAGGAAGGGAAGGGTGCTTTGGGTGTGGTCAGTCTGGCCATAGGTTGAAAGATTTCCCTTCTACTAGACAAGGGCAAGGAGGTAACAATAATAGGGCTGAGTCTACTACTCCAGCAACACATATAGGTAGCCCAACTCAGCATGGTGCTTCGCCTGGTACAGGTGGTAGTCAGCGCCAGAACATGTTGTATGCTCTTCAGGCTTGCCAGGACCAAGAAGGTTCTCCCGATGTGGTCACTGGTACATTGAGAGTCTTTCATTTAGATGTTTATGCATTGTTAGATCTAGGGGCTACACTGTCTTTTGTAACTCCCTATATAGTAGTAAAGTTTGGTGTAAGTCCAGAAACTCTCTCAGAACCCCTCTCAGTCTCTACTCTAGTTGGTCACCAAATTATAGCCAGACGGTTATACAAAAAATAACGTATTAGAGTTTCTCAGAAAGTAGAGTTAGAAATTGTAGATTTCGATATCATTCTAGGCATGGATTGGTTACATTTCTGTTATGCCTCAATCGATTGTAGAACTAGGATCGTTCATTTTCAGTTTCCAAACGAGCCAGTCTTAGAATGGAAGGGTAGTAACTCATTGCCTATGGGTCAAATTATCTCTTACCTTATGGCCATGAAGATAATTTCCAAAGGGTATATCTATCATCTCGTTCGTGGTAAGGATTCAAAATCCAAAACCCCAACTCTTGAGTCAGTCCCAGTAGTAAATGAGTTTCCAAAAGTGTTACTAGAAGATCTTTCCGGAGTTCCTCCCAAAAGGGAAATCGACTTCGAAATAGATCTCTTTCAAGATACCCAGCCTATTTCGATTCCTTATTACAGAATGGCTCTAAATGAGCTAAAGGAATTGAAAGAATAGTTAAAAGACCTTCTCGATAAGGGCTTCATCAGATGCAGTATCTCTCCATGGGGTGATCCATTGTTGTTCATGAAAAAGAAAGATGGCTTTCTCAAAATATGCATTGACTATCAGAATTTGAAAAAAAGTCATAATCAAGAATAAATTTCCTGTCCCTAGGATTGATGACTTGTTCGACAAACTTTAGGGTGCTAGTTGCTTTTCTACAATAGACCTTAGATCTGGCTATCATCAGATCAAATTCAGAGATAGTGACATTCCGAAGACAACTTGTAGAACTCAGTATGGTCATTATGAATTTGTAGTAATGTGTTTTGGACTAACAAATGCTCCTGCAGCTTTCATGGACTTGATGAAAAGGGTGTTCAAACAGCATTTGGACTTGTTCTTTATCGTCTTTATTGATGATATCATCATTTATTCTCGGAGTGATGAGGAGCATGCGATTCATCATACACTTGTTCTGCAAACAGTCAAAGATCGCCAGCTCTAAGTTCAGAAAATGTGAATTCTGGTTACAATCTGTTGCTTTCCTCGGTCATGTGGTATCCAACGAATGGATCCGAGTAGATTCTTAGAAAATTGAGGCAGTACAACACTTTCCCAGACCCTCCTCTCTAACAAATTTCAGAAGGTTCTTAGGTTTGGCCGGTTATTACAGGAGATTTGTTGAAGGATTTTCATCCATAGCTTCCCCATTGACCAAGTTGACTCAAAAGAATGTCAAATTTTGGTTGTCAGATGAGTGTAAGAAAAACTTCTCAGAACTGAAGACTAGGTTGACTACAACTCCCGTCTTTACTCTACCAGATGGATCAGAGGGTTATGTGATTTATTGTGATGCCTCCAGAGCCGGCCTAGGTTGTGTGTTGATGCAGCGAGGTAAGGTCATCGCTTATGCTTCTATACAACTTAAGGTCCATGAGAAGAACTTCCCGACTCATGACCTCGAACTTGCAGCTGTAGTATTTTCCCTAAAGATTTGGAGACACTACTTTTATGAAGTTCATGTTTATATGTTCACAAATCATAAGAGCCTCCAGTATGTGTTTACCCCAGAAAGAGTTAAATCTTCATCAGAGGAGATGTCTTGAATTCCTCAAAGACTATGACATGAATGTGCTTTACCATCCAGGTAAGGCCAATGTAGTGGCTGATGCTCATAGTAAACTTTCTACGGGTAGTTTAGCACGTATTGAGGAAGAAAAGAAAGAGTTAGCCAAAGTCATCACCGGCTTTCTCGCTTAGGAGTTTTCCTTACGGACACATAAGATGGTGGTGTGATAGTTCAGAATGGGTCAAAACCTTCATTGGTAGTGGAGGTTAAGGAAAAATAGGACAGTGATCCTATTTTACTTTAGTTGAAAGGTGCAGTCATCAGCAGAAAGATGAGGTTTTCTCCCAAGGGGAAGATGATATGCTTTGTTACCAGGGTTCTTATATGTTCCTAATGTGGGTGATTTGAGGAAACAGATCCTTACAGAAGCCCATTATTCCAGATATTCTATTCATCAAGGTGCCACTAAGATGTACCATGATCTACGAGAAATCTTTTGGTGGAACGGCATGAAGAGGGGCATAGAAGACTTTGTGGCTAAGTGTCCTAACTGTCAGTAGGTGAAGGTAGAACACCAGAAACCAGGAGGTATGACTCAAGAGATTAACATTCCTACATGGAAGTCAGAAGTGATAAACATGGCAAAGCGTACCATTCAAACCTTAAAGAACATATTGAGAGCTTGCTTGATCGATTTCAAGGGTAGTTTGGATGATGACCTACCTCTCATAGAGTTCGCCTATAATAATCGCTTTTATTCCAGTATTCACATGGCCCCTTATGAGGCATTATATGGGCGTAGATGCAGATCCTTGGTTGGTTAGTTTGAAGTAGGTGAAGTAACCTTTATTTGGCCAGATTAGATTCATGAGGCTATGGAGAAAGGTCAACTCATCGAAGATAGAATAAAGACAGCTCAGACTCATCAGAAGTCCTATGTAGATGTGCGTAGAAAGGACTTAGAGTTATAAATCGGTGATTGGATTTTCCTGAAAGGGATTCATAAGATATGGCAAGAAAGGGAAGCTCAGTCCTAGATATGTAGGTCCTTACATAACCTATAAAAGGTTGGTAATGTGGATTATGAGTTAGAGTTGCCAGCAGAACTAGCAACGGTTCATCCTGTCATTCACATTTCCTTGTTGAAAAAGTTTATGGCTGATCCGGCATCGATAGTACCATTAGAGAGTGTGGCTGTGAAAGATAGTCTAACTTATGAAGAAGTGCCAGTTGAAATTCTTGACAGTCAGGTACGTAGGTTGAGAAATAAGGAAGTCGCTTTAGTCAAGTTTTTATGGAGGAGTCAATCCGTAGAGGGAGCTACTTGGGAAGCAGAAGCAACCATGATGTCCAAGTATCCTCACCTCTTCTCTTCCAATTCTGTTTCAGCTTGATGTAATAGTTCCTCTCGAGTCTCTCAATCTACTCTTGTGTAATTCACTCACAGTATCTTGTTCCCTCCGTTATCCTTGCATTTAGCACATTTGCATGTTCATGGAACCCTGTTCAGTTAGATATCAATTTCTAGTACCCAATAATAGGGATTATAGCCCTCCCCTCCATACTCTGCTTGTTTAGGCTTTATTCGAGGACGAATGTTCCCAATGGAGAGATATTGTAACACCTCGAATTCGAGAAAATAGAAAAATGTAGCTTTCCAGAATCTGGTGCCAGAGCCACAGAAGCCACCGACGGTCCGTGGTCTGACACACGGTCCGTAGATTGGTTCCATTGTTGGGGCCCAAAGTTTGATGGTCTATGATCCCACCCACGGTCGACCAGTACGGTCAGTGGTTGGACCTATAGACACTAGGTCTGACAGTAGGTGAGGGTCAGAAGCTATTTAGAGGAAAATGGCTATTGGATCAACTTCGAACGGTCATATCTTTTAGCACAAAATTGTTAGGATTTAAGTTGCTATTTTATCCATAAACTAAATAACATGTTTTATTGGAAATGATTCTTAATTCCTTGTATAAAACTCAGAACCCTAGTTTGTATAAATTCTCTTAGTTCATGAATTATACTTGTTGGGTCAGTTAAACAGTAAATCATGCTAGAGATTTCGAATGTCACATTCTCAGTATATAAATGTTGCATTCTCAGTTAGCATGTCAGTATTTTGAGTCATTCAGTATTTAGTACATTTTAGCTTCATATGTATTCAGTTGGGAGTATACTTAGTACCGAGTTGGACTAGGGTTCAGCCTACCCTCATAGTCCCAGAACTACGTGCTAGCATAGGATTATATGTCCCCTCTGTTGGGCATCAGTATTAGTGATCACGCCACAGTCATGACTTTATACCCCTGGCAAGGTATATCGGGTCCTCTCGATGGGTCGTATACATCCGACTCCACATTGATATCACGTGGTTTATGTCGGTTAATAGTAGCTCCAGCAGTCAGACTCTTAGTACATTTGACTAGGTTTTCAGCATTTATGTCAGTATACAGTTCAGCATGTTATCTTCATGATTAGTACTTGGTCATTGTATTCAGCTTAGCTTTTGAGTTATGTTTCAGTAATTATATTCTTTCTCAGATTATGTCATTGCTCAGTTATGCATTTTTCAGCTCATATATATTTGTTCAACTTAGTATCTATACCCTGCATGCTCAATATATTCCAAGTACTAACACATACTCTGCAATAAATCCTTTCATGATGTAGGTTCAGGGACTCAGCATCCAGATCACGCTTAGATCGATTTTCGGTCCGCATTCAGTCGCTTCAGTGGTGAGTCCTCATTTTTCGAGGACAATAGACATGCTTTTATTTTAGTCATTATTTTTAGTTTCAGTTTTTTTACAGTTAGCTAAGGCATGTCGCTGCAACTCAACTCAGTTAGAGGCTTTTCAGACATAGTAATAGATTCAGCTTGAGTTGTTAAGTTGTTTTTTTAGTTATCACTAAACTCTTAGTATATTTCATATATTCAAACTATTTGGGTTTTCCCCAAATTTTAGATATCCACTATTTTAGCTTCTGCATAGTACATGTTTTACTCAGTAACTTTTATAGTATGCTTATGATATGCCAGACTCAGGGTTAGCTTGGAGTCACTCGTGATCCTAGGTCCCGTGCTACTTCAAGGAGGTAGCCTTGGGGCATGACGCGAGCGGGCCACTACACGGCCCATGTGGAGCTCCACGGACCATTTAGTGGTCCATGGTCTTTCACTTTTTGCTGGGTGCACAACCACGAGTAAGGTGACAGTTTGTGGTCCTCTTCACGGCCCGTGGATCCGCACCGTGGTTTGCCTTTCTCTCTTATTTTATCTTAGTTCTTATATTTGAGGTGTTACAGGAAGAAGCAATTAAGTTTGCAACCTTAACCCATAAATTAAAACTCATGCTAACTAGCCCAAATTCATGTATGAACACCAGCAAAATAGATCATAAAACAATACCCAAAACATCAAATCAACACCCGAACCCATAATTGCACCCCTATATCTTGGGGTTTTAGCCACCCATCACAAAAAGCAAAGAAATTATAATGTTCATGAAAGTATCCATGGGTAGCATGAAATTGAAAAAATTACAAGCAAACTCACTATGGATTAAACTTCAATTTGCTAATTTCGTGAACACATTTAAAAACCCGAAAAAAATCAGAAAGTGTTCTTCATAAGGTAAACTATTTTCTTCTTCACTTGTGCATACACCAAAAACTTTTGCAACATACGTGGCCTCTATTTATCTATCTCCTTTGTGCTATTTATAGTTTATAAAAATTTGGCCCAAAACACAATACGCTACCCATTAGGTGACATTAGTCGGGATGGCCGATCACAATGGGTCGAATGTCGATTGCTCTCTAGCTCAGCTTTTCTTGATCTAGGCTTCAGGTGTTTGAACATGAGTCGGTTTGCTTGTTCGAATCTGCCCTTCACATCCAGCGTATTGCTGAGTACCACATTAGTTCACCTTTCAAGCCTTCAATTTTTCTCCTTGCACTGTCACTTTCGGCTATGGTTAACAAGTTTGCCCTTTTCATTCGGTGAGTCGCCTTTCCTTTTAGAGTTCACCGACCTGCCTCAATCAATGCAAGTGCACAATGTTCTGCACTTTTACTTTGGGCGAGGTCATGCTCACTAGGTGATCCACCTTTATTCTTTGGCGATCATCACTGTATAGCTTACACTTCTTTTTACATTTTTGGCCATACTTTCAAACATTTACCCTTGCTTTGTCCTTTAGCCGTCATAGCTGCAAGTTATCAAAATATCATTAGAATAAGACAGAACTAGGAATTGAGCACATTGATGGTCGAGCTAAATAAGCTTAAATTAATGTAAATCTACAACTCATTAACACCTCTAACTTAAATTTTTGTTTGTCCTCAAATAAATCAGGAAAACAATTAGCTCAATAAGGGTGTCGACAACAATATTCAATGAGAGCGCCTCACATGCAAGTGCCATTACAAGACTACTCTCAACAACATGCTACACTCAATCATGATCAAACAGCTTCAAATGATCACTAGATGGTTTCAACACAAGCTCAGGCTCACAATAACTTCTTTTCTAATGCAAGACAATGTTTCAACAAATGCATTCAAGTGCCCTCACATCAAGAACAATTACATGTTCTGACAAATCAAATCAACAAAACTTAAGGAATCTTTGCATCTCTCACTCTCTCAAAAGAGAAATACATGAAAGCTTCATCCCATAGGTTTGACCATATTTTTCAATCATCACACAACCTAGTTCATCCAAGATCTCAAGGGTCTTTTAGGCTTGTTATTGCAATAAAGGTTAAGGTATGGTCAATTTAGCTTAGTGACTTCATCTTTTCAAAGAATTGTTGCAATCATCTCGGCATCCCCTTTATTTCATCAATTACTCTTTTTCATTTCCAGTTTTCAAAATTGCTCAACATAATATTTTTATTTTCCCTTTGTTTTTTCATTAGGAGTGGTTCCTTGTTTTGTAACAAACTTCAAAGTTGAGTCTTATTTCATCTTTATTTTCCCTTCATTGGTTTTCATTCCTCCTTCCTTTCAAGACCCCAACCTAGGCTTTTGGCCTAAGTTGACTATTCAAACATAACAATGCTTCAAAAAGGAGTTTGGGTGACAAGGTCGGGAAAATTTTGCTCAAGAGGTTTTAATTTTGTTTTGTCAACAAATAGTTTAGGCTTAAATGGTTCCAAAATAGATGCACACCATAGAAAATTATTCACAAATTATATGGAAATTTGGGTTCCCTCCTAGAATTGCTACCCAAGATCACGACTTACATTTACCAAGGTTTAGACAACTAACAAGGAAAAATCTAGGATCCCACACACATGCTTCAAGTGAGACCTCACCACACATGACACTTCGAAATACACTCATTTAGCATAGACGAAAAATATCAAAAGTTTATATGTGATGTTCATTGCAATGCTTAAATCAGAACAAAGTTAGTCAACAAAATATTCTAAGAGATCTCTGAAAAGTGAAACCACATCAATTTCATTCTTGCTACACCAACACAATACATAATGCTCATAATGAGTACTATTCAAGACATCAATACTGAACATAATTGATCGTCAAAATATTATCAATGAAAACTCAAGAATTTCAGGATTTTCAAAACTCATGGGGTAGTTTCAAATTTGAGGAAAACAAAAGAGGCAATAAGAGATAAACCCAAATCAAATGAAACACACTAAAAAAAAGTAAAATACTACAATCATCCAACACTTAGAAATTATAAAATACAAAGATAAAGGGTGATATTGGCACAAAGGCACTCACCGCACAAAATATAAAAGCAGTGTCCTCAATGCAAAAGTACAAAGTATAGGAGGAAGAGCAAAAATGTCCCATTGATAGGCTAAGCCTTTGGAGTGCTATCAATAGGAGGAGTCTTTGGAGGAGTAGAATAATTTGGGCATCAAAGCCCGACAATAGTATCACATGTGGGAGCAATGTGGCATCAGCTGGGGCATCAATGCCCTGCATATCACTGGGAGGAATGGTAGAGTCTAAAGAGACTCCACTGGTGCTGACTGCGGAGGTATACTGAACAGATCTCTCCAAGGTAGCCTGGACAATCATCTTCTAAGTGTCATGCAACGCCATAAGTGTCTGCATAATCACATGCTCATCCCTATCTCTCCTCACCTAATCCTCACTGGTCTCTTCGGCCAAATCTTCATCGGCCCACTAATTATCATCAGCAACATCCTCAATAACAGTTGCAACACCCTTATCTATTCTACTTGGTTTCACACTAGATAAAGTTTCACTGCTGGGCATAGTTTATGGCATGGAGTCTAAAATGTCGGGTAGGGGAACATCGCCCCATAGCATCGAAATATTAGTAGACTGCAGCTGGTCTACATCCGTTAGCAAGGTAATAAGTTGACCTGTCATGGTGTCAAGTACACTAGAACTACCCTTGGCCTTCTCTTCTGCCTTTAATCGAGCATTGAGATTATCTAACCTCATTCTGTGTGACTCAACCAATTCCTCACAATGGGTCACTCTATCCCTTAAAGGGGCTATCACCCTAACAATTTCCCAATCAATCACCATAAGAATGTCCTTCTAAACCCTAGATAAATCAATGCATGAGTCAAGTGGGGGACGGGATGTAGTAATGGGAGTAGGCACAACAATAGCAACAATAGTAGTAGTAGTAGGAGTGGGAGGCATAGTGAGAGATATACCTTCCTGCTCCATAGAAGGAGCAGATCTGGTGGCCTAAAAAGCCAAAGCTGCTGGATCAACTAAGGGCGACCCAAATTAATGTGCTCCCAATCAATTTTAGTGCCTGCTAATACCACTTGGGGATGTCGAAGGATAGATTCATTCTGTGAGGGCATGCTATTGCTGCTAATGAATTTGAACCAGTACCGGGTGACAATAGTTAAATCCTTCTTCTCTGTTGAGGTACCTTCAACCATCCAAGGAGAGTAATACCAGATATAAGTAGGCCAACCAACATTTCAAAGAATCAAGGTCATACTGCATTCGGAGTGAAAACATCTCGGCTTGAAATTATGGCATCCCCCAGTTCAATGTTGAGTGCACCGGTGTGGCATTGCGCCTTGTTGCCACACACTTCCACTTCATCCAAAGGCTTCAAAATTGTTCCCTTCCTCTTCTTTGGTTAGGCCTGAGCATTGGTCTTATAAAACTCATGCACCTAGGCTGGAACATAAGGGTTTTGTGGTCGTGTAAACCCCTCATACTTATGAAAGTGTATGGTGTCCCATATTTATGGATGATCACTCATAACCCCATCTGTGTAAAGAAGTCTCTCCTCAAGAATGGTATGTTCTCCTAAAGTCTCACAACAATGGTGTGTTCTCTATTGCCTTGGGCTTATTTAAGGCTCTTGGGGAGATTATCAAGAGAACTATAGATGCTGGGGCTTGGGTAAGAGAAGGTAGCACTAGTTTGGACCGGATGTCCATCCTTGTTTTTGCAACCCCCTTTATGGGTTGAATACTTGTATGTAAAGAGGCTTTTGGGGTGGTTAGTTGTTAACGGGGAGCCTCGGATGGCTAACTAATAGTGATGCCCCTATGCCTTTTTAAAGGAAGGGGAGAAGGAGAAGAAGCCCTGCCTGACTCCGTGTCTAAAGAGACTATCTATTTACCTTTTGTTTTTGCCAAAATCTACAAAGCACAAATATTTAACAATAGAATCAGCGAAGGTTATTTGAAATCAAACTCAATCGAACGCATAGTTAAAAAATTTCATGAGGCTCGCACAATGAGAAGGTGATCCCCTTATCAAGATGGGCAAGCTCAAATGAGCTTACCAAATCAGACAAAAGCCAATATCTAAGAATTCAGGCACAATGGGAGGAGTCAATTCAAACTCGATGATTCACCGAGCTGGTTTCAGATACAATTTAATGACAACACTAATGAGTACTCAAACTTCAATTATATATTTATACAATGGTAGCGATTTTCCTTAAGCATGTCGTCAATCAATCTATCATTTGGAAATTCCAAGTAGTTTATATAGAAATATAATATCTTTTTGTTCTTTTCAATTTTTTTTATAAGGAAGATTGTACGGTCTGTGAAATAGTTAACTGTCTGTATAGGTTTCCATTAATGGTCCTTTAGTGAATTTAGTCTAGGTTTTGTTCACGAGAGGCATAATGGTCTGTGGTGATGCTTATTGTTAGTTAAACTGATCGTGATATTACACATAAACAAAATTTTACATCCCTTTTCAAACAATCGAAAAGTTTGACCCTATAGGAAAAAAAACCACAAAAACAACAACACCCATACATACTACGAAATAACATATAATTCTATGGCACATCCCATAATTTTTTTTTCCTAATTCAAACCCTGAACCCACAAATTCAATTTATTATAATTAAATTGAGAAATTTACTTCAAACACTTCAACAATATGAAGAGGGGTAAAGCCTTTGATGATGGAAATGTTTTGAATCACGTGCTCTATGAAATCCAGAAATCATGGGTGAGAGAGAGTTATTTTTATACTTTCGGAAATATGGGTTTCAAAAGGGAGAAGAAAAGATGTTGATTTGTGTTGAAACCCCTTTTATAAGGTTAATTAGGATTGTGGGTCAAACCGGGTCAGGTAAATTTTAAGTTTGCAGACATGGTTTCTACGGACTGTACTATCAACCATTATAAATTAAATGGTCTGTCTACCCTCCTGTTAACACATTGTAACACCCTGGATTTAGAAAAGGGAAAAATACTCACTTTGTAGTCTACTAGGCGATCAACCGAGACTACTTGGCGATCTGCCAAATGGATCTTCCTTGCCTTTTTGGGTTGATTCATGTTGGCGACTATTCTGTAATCTTGGGCGAGCCAAGTCGGGCTCGTCCCAGTCGGCGCCTCGCCAAATCCCCCCATCACCAAAGGGGTCGGCCTCCTTGGATGGCTTACTGTAAAATTAGGAGAGCCAAGGGCTCACTTGGCAAGTCGCCAAGTGCCCTTAGGCGAGCCTCAGTGGGCAGTATCTTCAATTATAAGTCAGGGTCCTTTGTGTCTTTTTAGATTTGTTTTAATTCGATACTACGTTGTTTTGCCCTTCTTCTAAAGACCTATATAAGTATCCTACTCTCAAATTTCCCCTAATTTAAGATCCATTCTCTCAAAACACTTAAAGAAGGCCAAATTTCCTCTCCAAAATATTTCTCTCTCTAGAAACTTGAAGAAGAAGAAAGGGTTCAAGCTAGGATAAAGGTCAAGAATCAATTCCTCCATTGAAGTTAAGCTTTGAGCTTTGAGGTATGATAGTTTTCATCCATGGATTCTTTTCATTCATGGAGTTCCTAAATTCCTCAATTTCAAAGATTAGAATTCCCCAATTGAGTTAGGATTTTCTTCAATTATCATAGGTTGTTTTTATTATTGATTTAAATGATTAAATTATGATCTCTTATGCATGAATTGATGAAATATGATGATTTTATCACGATTTCCCCAGGAACCCATGTAATCCCTCTGTTTTCAAGTTACGAATCATATGATGTGGGATTTTGATCTTCAAAGAAGAGTTTTATAAAATTGAACATGTATTGCAAGCTTTACATGTAATTATGATTAAATCAATATCTAACCCATGTTTTCTAAGTATTGATGATTGAAAGTGGGTTTTGAACCTCAAGAGGTAAATTATATGCAAATGTTTTAAGGGTGCTTTGAGAGTAAAGTACCAATGATGATGTTGTGTTGTGAAATGATATTCTCATAAGCACATACTAGCATGATGTGAAAGGTTTTCTCACATAGAAAAGATTCTTAGGTTGAAAGGCTTTCTCACCTAATTGATTCAAAGAGTAAGAGATATCCTAATGAACTAGCTTGGGTTGGTTGTCCAAGGGCACCTTTCAATGATTAATGAAGTCAAGTAAGAAATGACTATTCCGTGGGATATATGATTAGCCCCAAGTGGATATTGATGATTGAATGGAATCTCTCCCATAGTAGAGGCTGGGATTCTAGAAGCAATCTCATGAGATGGAAGCTCCCCCATTAGTAGAGGTCGGGTTTCTAGTAACAATCTCCTTATCCATTAACTATGTGTCCCCATAGGTTGATTAGCTAGTGGATCAACTTAAGATAGAAGTTCATGGTTCTACCTTGGCAAGTAGGATAACCCTTTTCTGTGTGGGAGACACCGGGGGATCATGTTATAGATCACATGGTCTCAATGTCGATTAAGGCTAATTCTCCACAAGTAATAATGAACTAAGGTTACTTCAAGATGTATCGCTTATGATTTCAAAGGTTTTAAAGATGAAGTTAGCTTGCATTGACTATGGTGTTATGACTTATGTTTTAGAACTCTTTTATATCATGTTTAGCTTGGTCAATTGCATGTCATGAAATTAATTGTCCATTTTTGCATGATTTAAATGTTTTATGCATGACTGTCACACTTGGTACATAGTTTTGTACTAACGCATACTCTTGCCTACATTTTCCCCAAATGTAGGGTCCGATAGTCAAGGTCATCAATTTCGTGGCTAGAGGTTACTTTGAGATATTTCCGAGCTTTGGTGAGTCCTCATGCTTAGAGGACGGACTTTCATTGTTATAGTTTCTTTCTTGTATTTCACTTTTGGGCATGATGTATGGACTAGGACCAATTTCATTCTATTGTATTAGATGGCTATGATGAGACAAGTGTATTAGACTTCCTCTTTACTTTTAATAAAAATGTCTTGGACTATTGTTTTACTCTTATTGTTCTATTTCTTATGTTATGAGAGCTAAGTGGCTTGTATGGAGTCCTTCGGGGTTCTATATGCCATGTTACATCTAAGGGGTACCCCTGGGTCGGGACAAACTTTGTAATTAGAGCACAAGGTTTAGAATGATCCTAGGATGTTTCATAAGCCACGTCTAGTAGAGTCTTGTTCATAAGTGTGAAGGTTGCCACATTTATGAATGAGAGGCTACACCATGATTAGGAAACTCAACTTATTTCATTACTCTTAAGTCGTGCGATAGAAATTAACTCTATAAAGTCTCTCTCCTAATCCTTATCCTATGTTCTTCAGGATATGACTACTAGAAGAGCTTATGCTTCAAGGAATGTGAGGGAGAATGCGGAAAAAGAAGCTCCTCAAGTTCTGGTCGCTCCTTTGGCCGAGCAAGTATCTAATGCAAAGTTTAGGGCTGCTTTTCAAGTGATGGCTCATGCCATAACGGCCCAAGCCAATAGGAAGGTAGTGGTTCCCGTGAACCCAAATGTGGGTACGACGGCTTCAAGAGTGAGGGACTTTACAAGGATGAATCCTCCGGAGTTTCATGGTTCTAATGTTGAGGAAGATCCTCAAGAGTTTATTGATGAGGTCTATAAGGTGTTGATTATCGTGGGAGTTACGCCGGTGGAAAAGGCAGAGTTAGCCACTTAAAAATTGAAAGATGTGGCTCAAATATGATATGACCAATGGAAAGAAGGTAGAACGGAAGATGCGGGTCCTCTTGATTGGGAGAAGTTTAAGGCCACTTTTATGGATATGTTCTTTCCCCTTGAGATGAGGGAAGCTAAGGTGTTTGAGTTCATTAACCTTCGACAAGGAAGTATGAGTGTGAGGGAATATGCTCTACAGTTCACTCAATTGTCTGAGTATGCTCCATCAATTATTGTGGATTCGAGGTCTAAGATGAGTAAGTTTGTTTTGGGTGTGTCCGAAATTATGGTTAAAGAGTGCCGAACCGCTATGCTCATTGATGACATGGACATATCTTGTCTCATGGTGCATGCACAACAAATTGAGGAGGAGAAACTCAAGGAAAAATCTAGAGAGGTAAAAAGGGCTAAGACCGGAGATAGAAATTTCTCTAATGCAAGGTCCGATGGACAAGGTCGTCCTAGATTTCGACAAAGGTTTTCCGGTCAATGTTCCTCCAATGCTCCTCATAAGTTCAACAAAGATATGGTGTCTAACCCTAAGCCTCAAGGAGGTAATGGTAGTGGATGTTCGTTGCCCATGTCTACTTGTACTAAGTGTGGAAGGAAACATGAGGGTAAGTGCCTAGCCGACACGGATGGTTGTTATGGTTGTGGTAAAACTGGTCACAAAATGAGGGATTGCCCAATGCTTACGGCTAAGGGAAGAGAGGGAAAGAAAGCTCCTCTTAGTGGGTCGGGTTCCAATGCTTCTAAGCAAAACTGCTTCTATGCACTTTAGACTCGTGGTGAAGAAGAAGGTTCTCCCGATGTGGTTACCGGTATTTTAAAAGTTTTCCAACTTGATGTATATGCTTTACTTTATCCTGGTGCTACCTTGTCTTTTGTGACGACATATATGGCTATGATATTTGATGCACATCCTGATGTGTTGTTAGAACCTTTTTCTGTCTCTACTCCTGTTGGTGATTCTATTGTGTCTAAGTTGGGTTTATAGAAAGTGTACCGTTTCCTTGTCCCATAGAGTTACTCTTGTTGACTTGGTAGAGCTTGATATGTTACATTTTGATGTTATCTTGGGTATGGATTGGCTGCACTCATGTTATCCTTCTATTGATTGTAGAACTCGTGTAGTCAAGTTTCAGTTCCCGAATGAGCCTATCCTAGTGTGGAAGGGGGGAAATTCTATGCCTAAGGGTCAGTTTGTCTCTTATCTTAAAGCTATAAAGATGATTTCTAAAGGTTGCATTTACCATCTAGTTAGGGCGAGGGATGTAGATTCTTAAACCCCTTCTCTTGAGTCGGTCCCCGTTGTAAATGAGTTTACAGAAGTGTTCCCCGATTACTTACCCGGTATTCCTCCCTAGCGGGAAATAGACTTCGATATTGACCTTCTCCCAGATACGTAACCTATTTCTATTTATCCTTACCGTATGGCTCCGGTAGAACATAAGGATTTGAAAGAACAATTAAATGATTTGTTGGATAAGGGTTTCATCCGACCAAGTATCTCTTCATGGGGTGCTGCGGTTTTGTTTGTTAGAAAGAAAGATGGATCTCTTCATATGTGTATTGATTATCGATAGTTGAAAAAGGTGACCATTAAGAATAAGTATCCTCTCCCTAGGATAGATGATTTGTTTGACCAACTTCAAAGAGTAAGTTATTTCTCTAAGATTGACCGCTGGTCAGGTTATCACCAATTGAGGGTGAAAGATGATGACATTCCAAAGACGGATTTTCGAACTCGGTATGGTCATTATGAATTCTTAGTAATGTCGTTTGGGTTGAATAATGCTCCGGAGGCGTTTATGGGCTTGATGAATAGAGTGTTTAGACAATACCTTGATATGTTTGTGATTGTGTTCGTTGATGATATTTTGATCTATTCGAAAAGTGAGAATGAGCATGTTGACCATTTGAGGATCGTATTGCAAATTCTTAAGGACAAACAAGTTTTTGCAAAGTTTAGCAAATGTGAATTTTTGTTAAGGTCCGTAGCTTTCCTTTGTCATTTTGTTCAAGTAAGGGTATTGAGGTAGATCCTAAGAAGATGGATGCGGTCAAGAGTTGGCCTAGACCTCTAACTCCCTCGGATATTAGAAGTTTCTTGGGTTTAGTTGGCTACTATAGAAGGTTTGTTGAGGGTTTCTCTTCAATTGCCTCTCCTTTGACTGCTTTGACTTGAAATGGTACGAAGCGTGTGAAAAGAGTTTTCAAGAGTTGAAAGATAGTCTCACTTCCGCTCCAGTGTTGACCTTACCGGAAGGGACGAATGGTTTTATGGTTTATTGTGATGCCTCGAGGATTGGGCTAGGGTGTGTGCTTATGCAAAATGGAAAGTTATTGCCTATGCCTCAAGGAAACTTAAAATCCATAATAAGAATTATCCTACTCACTACCTTGAGCTAGCGGCGGTCGTTTTTTCTCTAAATATTTGGAGACACTATTTGTATGGAGTCATGTAGATGTATTTACCGGCCACAAGAGTTTGAAATATGTGTTTAATAAAAAAGAATTGAATCTTCGCCAAAGAAGGTGACTTTAATTATTGAAGGATTATGACGTGAGTGTTCTTTATCACACCGGCAAAGCTAATGTGGTAGTGTTGCTCATATTGAAGAAGAAAAGAAAGAGTATGTTCGAGATGTTCATAGAATGGCTCGGTTAGGGGTTCAATTAGTGGACCCCACCAAAGATGGTGTTATGGTTCACAATGGTTCCAAATCGTCATTTTTGGCGTATGTGAAAGCCAAGCAAGATCTTGATCCAATCTTGGTAGAGTTCAAAGAGGCGGTGCTTAAGAAATCCGTTGAGGCTTTCTCCCAAGGGGGAGATGGTATACTAAGATACCAAGGTCGTTTATGTGTTCCAAATGTGGATGACTTGAGGGAAATTTTTTTGAGAGAAGCCCATAGTTCGTGGTATTCTATTCACCCGGGAGCCACCAAGATGTACCATGATTTACGGGAGGTCTATTGGTGGAATGGGATGAGGAAGGATATTGCGGAATTTGTGGCTAAGGGTCAAAATTGCTAAAAAGTGAAGGTTGAGCATCAGAAACTGGGAGGTTTGTCCCAAGACATTAGCATTGCTACTTGGAAGTGGGAAGACTTGAACATGGACTTTATTGTTGGTTTGTCTCACACCCGGCGACAACATGATTCGATTTGGGTAATAGTAGATCGGATGACAAAATCGGCTCATTTCCTTCCCGTCAAGGTCTTATTCGGCGGAGGACTATGCCGAGATGTATTTGAGAGAAATGGTAAAGTTGCATGGAGTGCCTTTGTCCATTATTTCCGATCATGGTACCCAATTAACTTCTCAGTTTTGGAAGTCATTCCAAAAGGGTCTTGGCACTAAGGTTAAGCATATCACGACTTTTTATCCCCAAACCGATGGGCAAGCGGAGCGCACCATCCAAACTTTGGAAGATATCTTAATGGCTTGTGTGATTGATTTTAATGGCAATTGAGATGACCATTTTCCATTGATTGAGTTTGCTTATAATAATAGCTATCACTCGAGTATTGATATGGCTCCATTTGACGCCCTATATGGTAGGCGGTGTAGATCTCACATAGGATGGTTTGAGGGGGGTGAAGTTGCCCTAATAGGTCCCGAATTGGTACAAGAGGCATTGGAGAAAGTTCGGCTTATAATGGAAAAGTTGAAAACGGCTCAAAGTCAAAAAAAGTCTAATGCCGATGTAAGAAGAAGGGATCTAAAGTTTGATGTTAGCGAGTGGGTATACTTGAAAATCTCACCCATGAAGGGTGTAGTGAGATTCGGTAAGAAGGGGAAGCTTAGTCCCCGGTATGTAGGCCCATATTTTTGAGATGTGTTGGTAAGGTTGCCTATGAGTTAGATTTGCGAAACCAGTTGGCATCGGTGCATCCGATTTTCCATGTCTCTATGCTTATATCAAGAATACCCTAGTTTATCCATCTACTGTGACTTTTTTCTTTCATTTCCACAATGTCTATGTATATGTGTGTCAATGAAAAGTTCCAGGACAAGAATCAATATCCAACAAAAATATCAAATGTTTGTCGTGAATCAATATATGATAGCAACAAAGTAAAAGATAAATCAAGAGAGCAAATATAAGCCACAGTTCAGCCAATGTAACATAGATCATGCTCACTTTAACAAAAATCCTCAAACGTTAGCTAAATCATCAATTTCTCCATTATAAATCACCAAGTGATATATTAGGACAAATCAAGTGAGAAAATATGAGTCCTTACTAAGTAAATAGGTATAAAATCGTGGTCATTTAGTTACTGCCACGACCCAAAGTACCTAGGTGTGACATGGTATACAGGACCCGAGAGGTCCTACACAAGAAACATAGCATACATCATACATCAAACAAAATAAATAGAAAATAGATTTAAAGTCAAGTTTCAAATCATAAAAGAGTTTGACATAAGCGGAAGTCTACTTATTCATGATAATCCATCTATTACAATATATGAGTGGTTAGGATGTAACCTATACAACACATAAATCAGCTGAAAACTAGAAAGAAATAAAACAAGTAAATGTGTCTCGATCCTCAGAACATAAGGACTCACCAACTCTTTGAATCTGGTAGAATGATCAACTAGCCACAACTATGAGAAGTAGGAGCGTTAGACCCTACATTAATGAGACAAGGTAGGCACAAGTATGCATTAGTATATGGAATGTACTAAGTATGGGGCAAATTGCATAAAATAGACATGATAGCTTGAATAGTTTAATTATGTAATGCATGACCAACATTTGAACAAGGTAAAAGTTTAAAGAAGCAATATCGTATAAATCATCAGATATGGTCAATGCATTTAAAATAAGAGACATAAGAAAGCTTTAAAGACACATATTTATTTTGTGGGATAATAGCTTTAACCGACAATAAGACCATGAGAGCTATGTCCTGGAATCTGATATATCGAGCATACCGAAAGAAAGGGATTCTACTTGCCAAGGTGGGATCCGAACACATAATTTTTTGCTAAAGTTGATCCACTAGCTAGATTATTTAAGATAATCCTATAGGGGCACGTAGTTTGGGACTAGAGGTTGCTACTAGAGACTACCTTATTTGAGCCTCCTTCTTAACGTCCTCTCCGTGCTAAGTCAAAATCCCAACGAAATAAATAAAAATAAATTATCATCATAACATGTAAAAGACAATGATCAATACTAATCCACTTCTTTAAAATCAAAACATAAAATAACTCCTTAAAATATAATTCAAGCATAGATGAGAAAACCTTTCACTACCGTGAATGCATATGTGAGAAATACCTTACACAATCATGATCAGATTTGTATGTGAGAAAATCTTTTGCGATAATATTGATACTTTCATCTAAAAGATCTCTATCATCATAAACATCTTTTTTCATAAGACATGCATAGCTTTTCAAATTCATAGTTCATAGATTCATGAGTTCTTCACAAGTTCATACTCAAATATCATGAATCATGCAAGAGTTCCTATGATTTCAACTCAATATAAAAAAATTACATTAAATCATGCAATATAAGATTAAAAAATAACAATTGAATCATAACTGAATATAACCCATGGAAAATTAAAAAGAACCCTAATTTGATCAATTGAAATAGAATTGAGGAATTAAAAACCTTAAGGACCCCAAAGAGGAATGGACACCGTGGATGAATAACCACATACCTTGATACTTAAAGCCCAAGAAAAATGGTGAATTGAAGACCTTTGAGTGAACTCTAGATTCTTCTACCTTCTTTGCTTGAGAGTGAATTTGGGAGAATGAATTTGGTTGTGTTTTGCGAAATTAGAAGAATAAGTGTAAAATGGGTAGATTTATGACATAAAGTCTTTATATAGGGCTTAGAATAGGGGCAAAAATTACACAGTTTAGGCATAAAATGCATAGAAAAAGACCCAAAAGCCCTGAAAAATAAATGCAGGAACTGGTCTACGGATCCAACATACTTTCTATGGTATGTACTGGTCAACCATAGACTAAGTATTGGGACCGTAACTTTAACTCAACTTGGAAAAGTCCTTTCTGCGGTCCGTATGACTTCCTACTGTCCGTACATATGAATCGTAAAACTCAACTTTAACCTCAAAATTTCACTAAGTTTGAATTGTTTCTACGGAACCCATCTACAACTCTTAAATCATTCAACGGACCCTCCTGGTTAACCGTATGATGAGATACTGAAACTTGATTTTAAAAAAAATTATTTTTCCACTTTCTACGAGTCTATTCTACGACCCGTAGAATTTTCTACGAATCGTAGACTGGCCTTGTAGACCTTAACCGGTAGCTTCAAAAATATGAGATCTTCTTCCTTTTACGTAATCCAAGATTTTATAGTTACACATTTTTCAATGACCAATAAGATATCATTTTTCATAACACGACATCGATATCCTCATAAACGTCAGTCATCTCATTTATATCGAACCCTCATTACCCCTAAATCAAATAATTACCAACACAATCACTTCAAATAAGAGTCTGAGAAGTCTTAACTTACCTGAAGTATGAAGCACAAAGTGTCAAATTATGAACTATCCTAATCTTGTCAAATATGAAAGCACTTGTTAGGGGTATAATTGCTTCGTAGGTAGACCCATTAATATTGCAAATGGTTGTAACTAGTTTGGTGCGTGCTTTCAAGTCTCTCTAACATTTTCCATTTAGTTACAACTAAGTCTCCCCACAAAGTGAAAGTTTCACGATCAAACCTATATATAATTTTTAAGTGAGATTCATAATAGTTAAATTCTATTTCTATTGCAGATAGTAAAATCTTTGCACAAGTGTGACATAATTTAACATACTTTTTGTTGGTAACGATTCTCTCTTGTGTTATAGTTCACCCTTCCACCAATTGATTTAACGTTTGATAAGATGCATACCACATCTAATAAAAAGTTGAAAATAAAGTAAACAAAATACGCGAACTAATTGTTGATGCAATATATTTGATAATTATATACTTGTACTTTTCAAAGAAACTCCCATTGGTGAACTTTTCAAACTCGTCCAAAGAAATAAAATCATTCGAGAAATGTTGACACATGAAGTCGTTCTTGTAAGGTGTGGACTCTGTGTTGTTAGTAAATGCAATTTGAAGCTCTTTTTTCACCCATAATAAGTTAGGTTTAGCACCACATATCTGGCAATTTATAAAGTAATAGCTTTGGTTTGGTTTAAAAGATTTCTTTCATATTTTAACATCGGAGTTGAAAAGAGTTGATTGTATTTTTGTTGCCAGTGTCAAGGTGGACAACTAATAGAGTCAATGAAGGAGGTGGTGTGGCAAATAATAAATATCATACAAGATTAAGATAGTATTACCACTGTCAATGAATATTAGTTGCCAATGAAAATTCTCACCATTAGCATTTTCGTATGATTTTATGAAGTATTTTCCAATGACTCAGACTTCAATCACCTATGGTGTTGCAGATTACTTCAACTTGATAATAGGCATGTATTGTTTTTATAAGTTTTATTCACTTGCCATTATGATTTATCTTGTAGTAGCTTCAAGGAAGATCTAATAATAATATGTGAATCAAATTAACGTAGAATGGAATATTAAATATTTGATATATATCTGAAGAAGCTTTATTTTTACCATTTAATTAATTGTACACACCAGTAGTGTACACACTATTAATATTTCTAATTTAATTTGTGAGGCGAACAACTTCACCTGGAAACATATATATGTAAACAAATTCCAAAAGCTTAAAATAAGTAACTATAAAAGTGTAAAATTATTGTTGTTAATTTTGCGATGCAACCTTGAATTAAATAGACTATTAAAACAATTACAACACCAAAAATTGTCTTCATAGAAAATCATAAATGGAATAGTATGGTCTTATAAAAAAGGTTTATTAATAAATAGAAATAAACATGTAGACTACATACCATATTGAGAAAATCTAATCTATAACTACATTTAAGGATAGATATTATTACTTTACCTTTTTTATATATCTTTGAGGCTAATTAAGAAAAAACTATTGATTCCACAATATGTTTTTCAATAGAGTTGGACAATGGGCCTTTTTTTTACTAGAAATCAATACAAAATATTTGTTTGCGCTCTAGCAGGCCCAAAAAAGAATAAACATACTGAATGAAATACACAAAAGAAAAAAAAAAGGCTAGGCCAAAATGGTCCGGTCCAAAAAGAAACCTATTACTATATGGGTTGCTATATTAGTAGGGTTTCTAATAGTGGTACATTATTTCTCTTATGAACTTCCTGTCTCTACTAAATAAGTCGATGGTGTTGAGCTTCCACAATACTAGTCTAGCTCTTGTTCTTCTTTGGGTGATTAACATTTATGGCCCTCTTTGATGTGTGCCATTGTTTCTTCAGCTTGTAAAGTAATATATGTGTCCTTCTCTCTTAACTAATTTTGTTATATATAATCCTAGATTAAAAGGTCCATCTTTCTATTCCTTTTTCTTGTCTAGATATTTAGTTTGGTGGATTAGATTGTTGTTTATCCCTAGGTATCTATAGAGCATTGCCATCTTGGGTGCATGTTGTTTAGATCTATTTCACAGTTGCTATTCCTTGTTTGCTCGATTTGAGTCTAATTTACTGTTAATTGGTGGATCTATGTCTATGCTAGGGTTTCTCTTCCTTCTTTGCATGATTTGAGTATATTATTCTTTTAATTGATGGATCTCTGTTTTTCAACTGAAGCAGGGGTGGAGTGAAACTACAAGCTCTCAACCTCCTTCCAATAAGAAGAATACTATTTTAACCCAAGATTAAAAGGTACATTTGTCCATTCCTTTTTCCTGTGTAAATTTTTAGTTCCATAGATTGGATTGTTGTTTATACCTAGGAATCAATAGAGGGTTGCCATCTTGGGTGTCTGTTGGTTAGATTTATGTTTGGGTTTCTCTTACTTCTTTGCTTGATTTGAGTCTAGTTTCCTTTTAATTGATGGGTCTCTGTATTTTAGCTGAAGCCGGGTTGGAGTGAAACTAGAAGCTCTCGACCTCCTTAAAAATAAAAAAATGTATTTTAATACCTATATATATATTACTAATTGTATATCTAATATATTCAATAAACATATACTTGTACTTTTCGAAGAAACTCTCGTTGGTGAACTTTTAAGAATCATCCAAAGAAATAAAATCATTCGAGAAATGGTGAGACATGTAGTCGTTGCTGCAAGGTATGGCCTCTTTGTTGTTAGAAAATGCTACTCAAGGTCTTTATTCACCCATAAAAATTTAGGATTAGCACCACATATCTTCCCATTAATATTGTAATAGCTTTGGTTTGGTTTAAAACATTCCTTTCATGTTATAACATGGGCGTTGAAAATAGTTGATTGTATTTTTGTTTCTTTCATCAATATGGTCTGCTAATAGAGTAAATGAAGAAGGTGGTCAGCAACTAATATATTTCATACAAGATTAAGATAGTATTACCACTTCGTCAATGAATATTAGTTTCCAATGAACACTCTAACCATTAGAATTTTCGTATGAGTTGTTAAGCATCTTCGAATAACTAAAACTTTAATCACCTAATTTTTTGTAGATTGCTACAACTTGATAATAGGCATGTATTGTTTTCTGAAGTCTTATTCTCTTGTAATATGATTTATCTTGTAGTAGCTTCGAGGTAAATTCAGTAAAAACATGTGGTTCAAACTAATGTAGAAAGAAATATTGAATATCTAATCTATATCCCGAAGAAGCTTTATTTTTACTATACAGTTGTACACGAGTAATGTACACACTATTAATATTTTTAATTTAATTGGCGAAGCAACCTCATTCGAACAAGAAACTAGAAGCTCTCAACCTCATTCGAACCAGAAATATGACATTTTAATCCTAGATTAAAAGGTCCATCTTTCCATTCCTTTTTATTATCTAGATGTTTAGTTCGGTGAATTGGATTGTAGCCTATTCCTAGGAATCTATAGAGGATTGCCTTCTTGGGTGTCTGTTGGTTAGATCAATGTTAGTGTTTTTCTTCCTTCTTTGCTTGATTTAAGTCTAGTTTTCTTTTAATTAATGCATTGGTGTTTTTCAGCTGAAGTAGGGGTGGAGTGAAATTAGAAACACTCGACCTCCTTCCAATAAGAAAACTACTATTTTAATACCTACAAATATTATTAAAATTTGTAAATTTTAGAAATCAAATTCAAATAGATGACATGAATTTAATGGCTTTGTTTATGTTCAAGGCTTCTCCTATAATAAATACAATTGCATATTTCTTACACTTTCAACCTAGCTACAACATAATAAATTAGAGATTTATTCACCTTTTGTCTTTAATTTAGTCAAAAAATCTTTCCTTTGAGGTGGAATTTTCTCCAATAAATTTCTTTGTAAAAGTAAAAATGGAATTGTATTTGCAATAAACAACATGCCAATATCTATGTAATGATTTTGAATTTCACTAAAAGTATGAAATTAATCACATATTTTGATATCTATGTTTGTATTTATGTGTATATTTTGTAATTTTGTTGTCATCATGGTATTGCACTAAAAGAAGTATCTCAATGTGTTGACAGACTCAATGGTTATAAAGAAGGGAGATGAAAAAAATACACTTAGCTTCTACAAACTCATGCTCAGAAAGAATTTTTCTTTTTTAAGGTAAATAATTTATATATAAAGTTATATTGGAATGATTTAGGTAACGCATGGTTCTCTCTTCGCCGTTACGGTTTAGCAATTATTTTTTCCTCTTCTGGTTCTTCTGGAAACTCAATATATTTTTTATTAAAAAATTAAAAGAAATCTTGAAAGTACGACATGACCAGATAGATCCGATATATCGGATGATTACATGAGTGGACAACATGGCAGTGAGATTCACAAGTTTCAAAATGATGACTTAAATACGTTTGGTTATCAGTAGTAATGGAATGAAGAATATTAATTACATGTATTACCTTTAAACTACATTACAAGAGAGGACGTGAAGATACATGGACAATAAACATGTAGTGTCTTTCCTCCACTCTAAATCATTAATAAAGTTTCGGGCAGTGTCCAAAGGATGAAATCATTAGATAGTTAGTCCATTTTTATCATATTAGAAAAGCACTTCATTTCATAAACTTTTACAATACTTTTATCAAACAATGTATGTGTATTTTAAATCTTATCCTAATTCTATTTGCCTCTAGAGTGTTCTGTGAATCGAGTCCCCAATCCGTCCCTTAGTTTCTTGCCCGAAAGAATCAAAGTTCTATGTTCTAGTAGTAGGTTACCCCTTTGTTGGGGTGGGAGAATTGTCATGTTGGAAATCTTGTAACTCAAGATTGGTAACTTATTCTTCCTCATCACGATATTATCATGGATTTGATCTAATAATTGTTTTTGCATTTGATCCTCATGGTAATATAGAATTATATTATCACATTCTCCTTGCATTTCCTCCTTTTGATTATCTAGTTGTCTTTTTTAAGATTTACTGATATCAATCAAATTCTTGGACGTTCTCTTTCTCTGTCTGTCTTGAGTTAGACTATATAATTGTTATTAGTGGGGGATTTTATATGAATGGAGTGACATACTTGAATACAACGTGAAATGATGTGCTAGCATTCAATGCGAAAAATGTGATCACAACAGCTCTACATGTGCCTATCCACCCCATAGTATTTATAAGCAATAACATAACATAGCTAATTTTCCATCCAAGTTAAGGCACCATATCTCCTAGGAGGATAGGTACCTATAGAACTCTTGTAATCTCATTTTTCATATTAAATGATAGCATATCATTTGATGTTGTACTCTAGTAAGACATCCCCTTCATATAAAATTCCATATCAATAGCAGTTGTATATTCTAACTCAAGACAGTCTAAAGAAGAGCACCTCCAACAATTTGATTGAGATGAGTTTATCTCAAAGAAGAAAATTGGTTGACCAAAAGAAGAGACTATAGTGACAATGTGATAATAAGATTCAATAATACCTTGAGGATGAAATCAAAGAACAAGAATTGGATCAAATCCATGATAATATTAATGAGGAGGAATAAGTTTCTAATCTTAAGTTCCAGGATTACAAACATAATAAATCTCCCACTCCTAAGAGAGGAGTAACCTACTGCTAGAAGTGAAAACATTGACGCTTTCAAACAAAAAACAAAGGGAAGGACTAGGAACTCCATTCGCAAAACAGTCCAGAGATTAAAAAAAATAGGATTAATTATAAATCCTCATCCAGTGATTGAAAAAGGTGTCGTGAAAGTTTATAGAATGAAGTAATTTTCTTGAATGATAATAATGGACTAACTACCTAGTGATTTCATCTTTGGACACTTCCTGAAACTTTATTTATGATATAAAGGGGAGGAAATGCAGTACATGTTTCCTGACCACGTATTCATGTCCTCTCTTCAAATATAGCCTGAATCTACTGTAGGTAATTAAAAATCTTCATTCTACTCTTGCTATTAAGTTATCCTCCTCTGGAAACTTGTGAATCCTACTACCCAGTTGTTTGGTCATGTCATCATCCATTTCATCGAGCAATCTATTATGTGGTACTTACAAGATTATATTATTTTTTTGATGCGCAAGTAATCGAGTTGCCAGAAAAGCAAGAAGAAGAGGGGGAAATGGATGCAAAATCCTAAGGATGTATGATACAAATCATTCCAATACTAGTTTTCTTATAAAGTACGTACCTTAAAAATGAGAAAATCTTCCAAAAATCTAGTCTTTCTAATGAGTCTACTGAAAAAAACAAGAAGAAGATCATCCCTTAAAGCGTATTTACAAACATATGATTTTCTTAAGTCACGGAATACCTCTAAATATGGGAAGACTAAGTCTTACATAGATAGGACTGCTTATAAATAGCCAAAGGAATCAAGTCGATGTTATCCCTATTATCACATAAGACACTAGCAAACTCATGATGGACAATGGTGAAAGGTCCCAAATCTTCGTTCTCTTATACTTCATCTGCATAAGCAATAGAACTAACCCGTGAGTCAATTTTACATCTTCTTCATGGGCACCCTTTTTCTCAGTAATCATAACTACAATCCGTTCAACAACTTCAAAATTTTCTATCTCTTTTGGTAGCAACCTGCTACTTGATTAACGTTTCAAGTACACCTCATCCGATTCTAGGTGTAAACAATCGTTATTCAGTACAAACCTCAACGAAGAGTTGGGGTCGAACCCACAGGCAGCAGTACCTGTCTAAAGTTCAGCTATGAAGTTATAAAGTGGTCTATTCGGTTATAGGAATAAAATTTATCGAAAACACGCAAGCAAGTCCAAAAGGGGTGACAACGAATGTCAGATGGGGGGTTTAGAGTTTCAAGTATCAGCTACAACCAAATCAAAAATGAGGAAACTAGCAATATATAGAGAGGAATTCTCGGGATGTGATCGATTATGGGTAAATTTCACTGTACGGGTAACTGAAATTACTAACAAATAGCTAAATATCAATGGGTAGGCTAGGCTATAAGTAAAATAGTTTTCTCTCGAACAACTACCCCGATTCAAGTGATTTCTTTCGAATATCAACAAGCTTCGAAAATAAGAACAACCCACACCTTAATTCACCCACTCTCTCGAGCTAGATGGGTAGAATTAGATTTAGGATTTACTCTTTCGAGCTAAACCCAAATCAACCCAATAAATACAATCATTAATCAAAAGCTTTGGTTCTAAAATTTCTCTCTCAAGCTAGTCCAGAACTCTACACTAGAATGGCATTTGCAACTACAATTCTTATATTAAAACGCAGCTAACAATTAAACCCACTTCAATTAAGCATTAAAATCAGTAAATAACAATACCCATAAGCTAATTCAATCCATAATCACATGATCAAACCCCAAGAAATTGGGGTTTTAGCTAAGCATCATAAAAAGGTAAAAATAGTTACCAACTAGATTAGCCATCAACTGGGTAAGAGTCTCCAAACCTTTACAATGCTCCAAAGTGATTAAATTCAAAAACCCACTTACAAATCCTCAAGAGTTTTCAAGTAGAAGTAAAAAAACTAGAAGAAAACTCTAAAACTAGAACTTGGGGATCAAAAACTCTCTGGGAACTTTGGGACCCTTCAAAATTCCTTTTAAAATCAAATTTATAGTTGCCTGCGTTTTGGCTTGAAAGTCCACTCGGCGGTATAAGTCGCGCCTCGGTGAGTGGTTCGGCGATCCGCCCTTTGGTCCCATCCATCGCCTTTATACATTCATCATCAGCATCCCAGGTCCTGTAAATTTGGGCGATCGAAGTTGTTATCACTGAGTGGATCGACGATGCGCCGAATGCCCATTTATGTCGCCAACTTGGCTTTTCCCCAGGGATGGCATGCTGGAACTTTGGGCGAGCTAAAGAGTCACTGGCGGTGCGCCGAGTGGTCTTGCCAATCACCAGGATCGCTTTTCTTCACTTCTTCAGCTTTTTAGTTCATTTTTATCCGGTCATGTCCTTGCCTTGCTCCTTAGCCTTAATAGCTGCAAATCAACACTTTAACATCAGTTTAGGGCATAAATTAGGCATTTGAGGACATTCATGCTATCAAAACAAAGCCCAAATGAGTCGAAATTTCGGACTCATCAACACCCCCAACTTAAACATTTGCTTGTCCTCAAGTAAAACTCAAGATCAATCAGTTCAACAAGGATGTCTACAAACAGTATTGCATAAGACTCAACATAAATGCATACAACAAGGTTCAAACTACTCATACAATGATCAATCGTGCACTCAAAGTTTCAAATTGTGACTCACCATTATCAAGAGTACTCAAGCTCACAATGCTTGCTTCAAATGCAAGTTCAAGCTCAACAAATGTATTTTACTGCCCTCACAACGAAGATGATTCCATATTCACACAAATTTCTCAACAATTTAAAGTTCCGGAATCACATACAACTCTCACACTAACAAAGATTAACACCTGCATGACTTCACCCATAGGCTTGCCTAATGTTCATATCAACATTCGTTTCAGCTCACTCAAGATCACAAAGGTCTTTTCAAGGCTTGTAATGGGGCTGAGTGGAAAGGTATGGCAATTTAGGCTTAGTGGCTCCTACCTTCATGAAGTATGGCTTGAAAATCATTTTCTCCTTCTCTTTCTCATTCAAACATGATCATATTCCACCCCATTATTCAACTAGACATGAATCACCGGATACCCTATTTCTGTTGCTATTTTCACAACTTTTTCTCTTTTTCGGTCTTTTCTTTTTCTTTCTTCTTTTTCATTTATTTATCTCTTTTCTTCTTTTTCTTATATGGAGGGGTTCCATTATTTTTTCAAACAATCCAACTCGGGGAAATATTTCTCACTTCTTGATTCTCCTTCTTTTTCACCACACCCCTAACTTAGGCTTTTGACCTAAGTTGGGTATTCAAACAAACCATTCTTCATGAAAGTTATGGGTGAAGGGTTAAAAAGAGGTAACAATTGTTCAAGTTTCTTCCAAGAAAAGGTTAGGCTCAAAAGGGGCCAAGCAAGGTTAACATTTCTCACAAGGATGGCCACAAAGAGGTATGTTGTCAAATAGGCTCACTCTTCAATTTTTTTGCCTAAGATCATGTCTATTGCTTGCATCACTCAATCAACCGGACCAATGGGGAAAATCCTAGATGTCATCAAGCACAATGTTCAAGGTAACCTCACCACACAAGGCATAGATAAAATTATCAAACAAGTCTCCACACTTTCTAGCTAGCGTGTAATGTTCATCACAAGAGACTCATTCGACAACCGACTAGTCACAACGAGATGGTAAGAGTTCACATATTGCCTATGTAACTTCATTTGCCTCATCGTAGCCGCACATTCATTTTGTTTGATTAATAGCACTATTCAAGTCATCGGTATTGACCATAACCGACACTCAAATTTATAGAAGAACAGCCACAATCACACACAAAAGAGGTGGCAAAATTTTAAAATTTGGTTCAATTTTTTTGTTCAAAACCATTTTCCATCAAAACAATGGGTCACTCTATGAACAACTGCAATACCACAACCAAGATGTATATATATAAACCAATAAGCTCCAATATTAACATCACAAAAACATAATATTCACAAAACATCCCACAAAAGTGGTAGGTATGGAAATACCTCACCCCACCCACAAAAACGCAGTTGTCCTCAAATGCAACTAAAAATAACAAACAGTCTAAAAAAATGACAAAGAATGAGGGAAGGGATTCATCCTACAGGCTACACCTGGGGTGAAGTCTGCATATCCGTCACTCCATCTGTCTAGGCATCAGTGCCCGGTGTCACATCATCCTTGGCTCCACTGGAGCCCACCACGGAAACATCCTGAAACGATGCCAGTCTAGCAGTCTCATACATGGCACCATCCAAGTTAACCAGGTCCTCATAGACAGCCTCCTCATGATCACCAAGCTACTCCTCATCCGTCTCAGCCTCAGAATCAGCATCAACGTCATCAGCTCTAACCTCATCTCCGGTGGTAGCCAGAGGCACATCTGAACAGGTTGGAATATCTGAGCTCAGGACATCTGGTTTGTCCATAGTACCAAAGAGCATAGAGAGGTCAGTGGACTTCAGCTCATCTACATCTTTACGGAGTCCTACAAGAGCTGCCTTCAAGGTCATCACTTTATCATCAGCTCCCCGTCCTCTCTCACACACCACAAATCTCGCAGTAAGGGCATCGATCGAAGCTCTAAGAGGTGTCAATGAAGCAACAATGGCTCTCTCGATCATCTGAAGAATCGTGGCCTCTAGTTGGGAGGAACACATATCAGCAGATTGGGCTAGATGCCCCATCTTGAACAGCATCGCCTGGGTGATCGGAGGCCTAGAAGCAGAAGCACCAGCAGATCTAGGGGGAGGGGGAGCAGTAGAAGTACTCGGTGGCCTGAGTGGGCAGGACTTCCTCTGCAGGTAGCGTATCAATATCAACCTCCGGGGTTATGTTCACCGGAGTTGTACTCCTCCTGTCAGCCTCGTCCCTCGTATATTCGGCCTCCATACGCCGGATGTCGGTAGAAGATGTGGGTGTGACCTTGACATCCCTCTTCTCATCTCGAGGAACTCAGGCCCCTCAACACAACTCGGTGATCAACACCGGAAAGGGGAGAGACATTTGGCATTGTTTGGCCCTCATAGCCATCTCCTGCTCAATGATCAAGCCCAAATTACACCGCTTCCTAGCAATGATACTCCCAAGGCAGGATGCCTTTGGGTGGTGGAGGATAGACTCGTTGTGGGATGGCATGTTTGTGCTGTTGATAAATCCAAACCAATATCTAGCTGCTACATTGAGGTCCTTCTTCTGTATCGGCGCTCCGGCCTCATTCCACCTTGGGGTAGTGTCAGATAAAAGGGGGGCCAGCCAACCTTTTAAGTCATCTAGAGTCTTTGTCGTGATCATGCTCTGGTATTCATGTATAAAGTCGGAGGCACGGTCGAATACAACATTTATATCATCACTACTGCATTACACCTTGTTTCCTCGGACAATCACAAAGTCCACCGGTGTCACGACCCAGGGTACCCCCTATATGTAACAAGGCACATAGAACCCCGAAAGGCACAATGTAAACCACTTAGGATATCATAACATAAAAATAGAACAATAAAGAGTAAAAATGCATTTCAAGTCCAAAATTTTCATAAGGGAAAGCGGAAGTCTAGACTTTTCTCATTATAGCCATCTATTACAATAGTTCAAATGAAAAGGGACACGGCCCATACAACATAGTCTGAAAATGAAATGATAGAAATGAAACTACAAGTGACACATCCGTCCTCGAATAATGAGGACTCACCACAAGCTAGGAGAATAGTCGAATCCAAGCTTGAACCAAATAACGACCACCTTAAGAATCGGACCCTACACTTGGGAAAAATGTAGGAAAATATGGGTTAGTAAAAAGATGCACTAAGTATGATAGCCATGCATAAAAACCTTGAAAACATGCTAAAATGGATATTTTAGTTGTATGCATGCAATTTACTAAGTTAAAGCATCATTTTGAAGATTATGGAAAAACATAAGTCATAAGCATGTTCATTACATAGATCATCATATCATAGGAGAAACATACCATAAGTACCCTCAAAGTCTACTTGTGCAATACATGAATAAGATCCCATAATCCCACCCATGCTAAGTAAAGCTTCTTGATTAACCGTAGTTCATAATTCATGTTCTTGTTCATATTGTTGCCATAGTGGGAATAAGCCTTAACCGACATAGACCATGTGAGCTAAACATGGAATCCGGTGTTACCCACATCGAAAAGGGTTGTCCTACTTGCCTAAGGTAAGACTATGGTTTGTTAGCTTTTAGGTGGATCCGCTAGCTAAAGACCTATGGGGGCACATAGTTTATGGGATAAGGAGATTGCTACTAGAAACCCGTCCTTTCTAACGGGGGAGCTTCCATCTCAAGAGATTGTTTCTAGAAACCCACCCTTTCTGACGGGAGAGCTTCCATGTCATAACATTATCCACTCGGTGCTAAGCATTTATCCCACATAGAACTTATTAAATCATAACTTGTTTCATTAGAATAGCTCAATAGATCATGCGTGAGAATAACCTTTCACCGTCCATGTCTTCATGTAACATAAGATTCAATTAGGTGAGAATTGCCTTTCAACCCTAGAATCATCATAATGTGAGAAAACCTTTCACATCATGTTCATTATGTGTTCATGAGAATAGCCTTTCAATCAACACAACAACATTATCATAATCATGGACACTTCACTCTCAAAGTGTTCTTAAATAATATACATCAATCTCATAATCATGCATAATATCATAATTTGCCCTTTTAAGGGTCAAAACTCATGTCATATCAACACATCTAGGATTTACTACATTAGACATGGATAATAACATAATTCAAGTAATTCAATTACTACATTCATAATTTCATAACATACTTCTATCATCAACAAACCCACATCACAAGATCATAATTGAGGAATATGGGGGTTTCATGGGTTCTTGGGGAATTCAACATCAAAACCATTGTCACGCCCCAAACTCAAGGGGCACAACTGGCTCTTAATGCCAAACCTCAAGCCTGAGTTGACCCTGCTAAACCATTTGCTACTAGCGCATGGCAGCCATACGCAATCAAGAAAACAAACAAGTATATCTCGGCTTAAAATTAAGCCCTCGGCCGGCAAGGCCCCTGTCAACAGATGTATAAAAGAAACAGCTACTCCCAAGAGTTCATAGAAAGAAATAGCCAACTAGCACAGAAGTCCTGATTGGGCCTCCGAGGCCACCATGATATCTATACAAAAACTTAAAGCAGGTATATATCAAGACAATACATCGAACATCTAACAAGATTCAGCAAACCAACAAACTAGGCCAGCATGGCCATAACGTAGCTATACACCCCACACACTAGTCTGCAAGCCTCTAAGAGTAGTAAAGATTGGCGGGAAAGGGCCCCAGCCTACCCATAAAAATATATACAAAAAAATCTAACAAACCTCCCAACTCTGGCAGCTCCGGAGGAAAGGAGCTAGCCAATCGGATAGAAGTTAATCCTGCTGCTGAGGAGGTCTACTGGGTCATCTCTCAAGACATGCAGGCATCAATGCAGTACCCCAAGGCAATGGGGCTTCAGTACAAAATAATATACCGAGTATGAAAGGCAATAGACTATGAGCAGGTATCCTAACATATTGGGTGTAATCCGATAAATAAATCAAGGATAAGATAAGTGTACTGACCTGCTCCTAAATCTAAACATATCAAAAATAATAAAATAACAAACTAACCAAGCCCCCATAAGATTGGTAGGTACAAACAGCACACAAGACAACCTACACAGGCCCCCATAAGCCCAGAAGGTGATAATCAGTCTATATACCCCTATTGATAGTCCCCTAGCCCCGTAGGCAGTCACAAAGCCCTCTTAGGCAATAATATAGCCCCGTAGGCAGTACATAGCTCTCTTAGGCATCAATAAAGCTTATAGACAACTCATAGCCCTCTTAGGCAACAACATGGCCCTATAAGCAGCACATAGCCTTATTAGGCGTCAATAAAGCTCTGTAGGCAGCACATAGCCTTATTAGGTGTCAATATAGCCATGTAGGTAGAACATAGCCCTGTGGGCAAAACATAACCCTTCTAGGCATAGATGACATTTCTGCAGTTAACCACAATAGCCCCACGGGCAACAATAACAATCTAATAGGCTAAAACCGAGCAATTTAGCTATAAGCAACCTATACGAATAGCCTTTAAGTCGTGTCCAACATAGGGACACTAGTAACTGAATAAGAATCCCGACAAGGGAGAATTATATCCACTCGAGCAGCCAACAATCAACACTAATGGCTACAAGTATAACAACGATAACAACCCAATTACATTGCTCCTAAGCTTTAAGAAAACATGACGTAAGAAGGGAATAGCCTTAACATACCTTTTTCGCTGAATTCACGTGGCCTAACGACTTTTACTCACAGCCCCCTTGCTACTACAACAAGGCAGGACCATAATCAACACACGAGAATAGAAGATACCACGATAATTTGATAAAAGATATGTATTTCCATAGCAAATTACTATTTGCGACTTATCAAAACTAGAGTCGATGAAAGAAGGGTCTTACCTTGATGTTAAGTTCATAATACACCTCAAAATCTTAAAGTATGTCCAAACCCTTGCTGTCCCAACACCAGAGTATGATATGATACGAAATCGATAAAATAAATTATACCATGATGATGAGCTCAACTCATAGAACAACTTTCGTCAAGGACTTAAGTCGAGAAAATATATAATTTGGTTGATCCTAGAAGTGGGTTTTCTAAATTTTCTGGTTATTCACTGAAAAGAAATGAAGAAAAGTCGAAGAAGAAGATATATAAAGAGTTCCACCGACCTAGGGGACCCACCTCACGTTCCTGCTTGCGCAGTCTCATAAAAACGTGAATATCTCTCTATTCTAAAGTCGTATGAACAAACGGTTTGATGCATTGGAAACTAGACTTGTAGACCTTCGATTTGATGGGTTGTGGGCCCCATAAATCCTTATAGATTGGGAGGAAACCTCCGAGACATTTGACCCAAATTTCAGAGAAATCTTTAAAAAGGAACTTACGATAACTTTCGCCAACTTTTATTTTGTGACTTACCTGACTTAAAAACTTGAGATACAACCCTTGAACACTTAAAATATGACATACCACATCATTCTTAATTTATTACTCATCCTCTTTGTCTTTCCACGAAGGTACGAGTTAATTTAGACGTTTCGAAAAGTCGGAGTGTTACATCCTTCCCCCTTTTGAAACATTTGTCCTCGAATGAAAAATTTGAGTCACGGGGTTAAGTCCTTAGGAGTTGTCAAAATTTAGGCAGAGTATCCTTTGTAAATGATACTATCCAGGAACCTGAAACACAGAAATTCTAACCTAGGTGTCTCACAGGACGACATAAATAGCTCAGCATTATAGCTCCGCAATAATAGTGCGAGCAAAAATACGACGATAACCACCATAATATTAAGCAACAATACAAAAAAATCATATAGGTATCTTACCTCACTAAACTAATATAAACTTATATGCCATCACCCTGGGTATAAAACAAGTGAGGATATTTGGACCTTATGCCATCCTCAGCTTCCCAGGTCACCTCTTCTCTATTCTTGTTTCTCCATAATACGTTAACCGAAGCCACTTCTTTGGTCCTCAATTTACGGACCTGTCGATCTAATATGGCAATTGGAGTTTCCTCGTAGGACAACTCCTCTGTGATCTGAACATCCTCAACTGGGACAACCCGAGAAGGGTCTCCTACGCACTTCTGTAGCATCGATACATGGAAAATTGGATGAACATATTCTAGCTCCGAAGGCAATTCTAACTCATAAACCACTTGTCCTACCCTCCGAAGGATTCGGTACGGCCCAATGAATCTTGGACTAAGCTTGCCTTTTTTGCCAAATCTCATAACACCCTTCATAGGCGAGACTTTTAAAAATACCCAGTCATCGGCACAAAACTCTAAGTCCCTTTGTCGCACATCTGAGTATGACTTATGTCGGCTTTGAGCTGTTAGCAACATCTCCCAAATGAGCTTAACCTGCTCCACTGTCTTCTGTACTAAGTCGGGTCCAATTAACCCTGACTCACCTACCTCAAACCATCCAATGGGGGATCTACATTTTCTCCCATACAAAGCCTCATAAGGTGCCATCCCGATGCTGGAATGATAGCTATTATTGTATGCGAACTCAATAAGAGGCAAGTGGTCATCCCAACTTCCCTTGAAGTCTAGTGCACACGCGCGTAACATATCCTCAAGTGTCAAAATTGTGCGCTCAGCCTGGCCATCTTTCTGAGGGTGAAAGGCTGTACTAAGATTAACCTGTGTCCGTAGTCCTTTCTGGAAGGACTTCCAGAAGTTAGCGGTAAATTGTGCTACTCTATCAGAGATAATAGATACTGGGACATCGTGTAGCCTAACAATCTCTCTAATATAGAGCCCTGCATAGTCTCCAGCTGTAAAAGTAGCCCTGACTGGTAAGAATTGGGCAGATTTTGTTAGTCTGTCAACAATTACCCAAATAAAGTCAAACTTACGACGCGATCGAGGTAACCCTGTAATAAAATTCATATTAATTGCTTCCAATTCCACAAAGGAATGGCTATCTCCTGGACTAGCCCAGCGGGCTTTTGGTGCTCAACTTTCCCCTATTGGCAGTTAGGACACTGTGCCACAAACTCAGCAACGTCCTTCTTCAACCCGTGCCACCAATAGATCTCCTTAATATCATGGTACATCTTTGTCGAACCAGGGTGAATAGAATAACGGGAATGATGTGCCTCTTCTATAATCTGATGTCGAAGCCCTGCAACATTCGGAACACATTATCGACCACTATATCAGAGGACTCCATCTCCTGCTTTATCAAATGCTAAAGACTGTTGATCCCAAACCTTGGCTCTGCGCTGTTCTAAGCTAGGATCCTTCTGTTGCCGTGCTTTTACCTCTACAACTAGGGATGATATGGTTGTGTCCTGGATTGTGACTCCACTATCTTCTGCCTCTAACAATCTGACTCCCAAGCTAGCTAACTGATGAAGCTCTCACTTCTCAACACCTAAATAGGATAAACTACTCATAGATCTTCGGTTGAGGGCATCGGCTACCACATTTGCCTTTCCTGGATGATATAAAACATCCACGTCGTAGTCTTTCAGTAACTCAAGCCATCGACACTGTCGCAGATTTAACTCCTTCTGTCTAAGGATATATTAAAGGCTTTTATGATCTGTGAAGATGTCAACATGAACGCCATATAAATAGTGTCTCCAGATCTTTAACGCATGCACAACTGCAGCCAACTCTAAATCGTTGGTCGGATAGTTCTTCCCATGTTTCCTCAACTACCTTGAAGCATATGTGATAACCTTACCATGTTGCATTAGAAAACATCCCAAACCAACACCAGAAGCATCATAGTAACCGCATAGCCTTCTGAACCCTGTGGTAATGCTAGAACTGGTGTTGATGTCAACCTGTCCTTCAGCTCCTGGAAACTATGCTCGCAAGCCTCAGTCCACTGGAACTTAGCTGCTTTTTGAGTCAGCTTCGTTAAGGGTGCTGAAAGTGAAGAAAATCCCTCTACAAACCTTTTGTAGTACCCAGCTAACCCTAAGAAACTACGAACCTCAGTCGGAGTCATGGGTCTGGGCCAAGTCTTTACGGCCTCAATCTTTTGTGTATCAACCGTAATGCCTGCATCTGATACAATATGGCCTAAGAAAGCTACAGAGTCCAACCGGAACTCACACTTAGAATTTTTTTTATAAAGTTCTCAGTCTCGAAGAACCTGAAGCACTGCTCGCAGATGATTTGCACGCTCAGCTTTTGAACGTGAATACACCAAAATATCATCAATAAATATAATTACAAACAAGTCTAGATACGGCCTGAATATACTATTCATCAGGTCCATGAACACTGCTAGGGAATTAGTTAATCCGGAAGACATTACCAAGAACTCAAAGTGTCCATATCTGGTTCTAAAAGCCATCTTTGGAACGTCTTTCTCCCGAACTCGTATCTGGTGGTACCCTGATCTTAAATCAATCTTTGAGAAGCACTCAACACCTTGTAACTGATCAAACAAGTCACTGATCCTCAAAAGGGGATACTTATTCTTTATAGTCGCCTTATTCAGCTGTCGGTAATCAATACACATTCTTAGTGAGCCATCTTTCTTCCTCACGAATAACACTGGC
>JAJONR010003197.1:0-59987 GCA_029582245.1 Solanum etuberosum | reverse complement strand
GGTGAAGGGTAAAACGACATGGTATTGAATTAAAATAATCTGAAATGACCCAGAAGTCCCTGACTTAAAAACTGAAAACAAGAAACGCTGGAGCTCGCCTAAAGCCACTCGGCGACTCACCGAGTGAGCCTTTAGCTCGCCAAAAGTTCCAATGAGTCGGCTCATGGACTATGCCAATTAGGCGTTTGGGATTTCATTTTGGCGACTCGCCGAATGGAACGGCGAGCTCGATCCAGCTCACCTAAAGTTCCAAAACAACTGAATGCAGAAATCAAGCCAAAAAGGCGAGAAGTTCTACTCGGCGGATCGCTAAGTCGCTCGGCGTTCTCGAGTTACTTCGCCGAATCGGCTGCGAAATGAATATTTTTCTCTTTCCTGAATCCGAGGTGTTACATTCCATTTTTTCCCTTTTAGATATTCTCAAACTATTCTTGAAAATATAAATAATTCAAAGTAAAATATGAGCAATTAACTTTCTTGAAATTATCACCTAGAAGATGTAAATGAATGGAAAAAATGGAAAACATTCCAACAACTCCCTTGAAATTTGAGCAATTCACATATTTTGAACTATGAAAAAAGGCTCAACAATTTACTTTTTTTGAAACGGAGGTAGAAGTAATTATAACATATTATTATAGGTTAGATTACAATATAAAAAAAAATTATGATATTAGTACATATAATAGAAATCGCATTTACTCTGTTTATCTTATGCCACATTATTTTCTTTATAATTTTATCAAGCATCAAACTAACCTAGTGTCACGATCCAAATTTACAAGTCGTGATGGCACCTTTGTTCCCGACCGATAGGTAAGCCAACACACTAGTTTTACAAATTAAATTAAATAAATAAGGCGAAAGCATAGAATTCCTCAATACTAAGTCTTTTATAAGTGTGAAATGCGGAAAGCTAAACTACTACCCAAGATTTTTGTCTTATAAGTACAAGAGCTTCTAAAATACAGTGCAAGTCTGAAACTAAGTGACAATCCTAAACGTAAGAGATATCCTGTCTGAATACAAAAACAACGGAATAAATAATAAGATAGATGGAGGTGTGGGATGTGGAACAACCAAGAAGATCACCACAACTCCAAGATAATCCAAGCTCCAACTCAGAAAGCTCCACGTAATGCACTCATATTTGGATTGGATCTGCACCAAAAAAGGGTGCAACAAGTGGAGCATGAGTACGAAACCACGTGTACCCAATATATCTCATAGACCGACAATGAAAAAGTAGTGACAAGAGTATATGAGAAAATCATCATTTTACTTGTACAAGGCTACAATATACTTATCAATCAAGTTTTATCAAATAGGGATAATTAAATATCACGTAATGTCCAACCACCAATAAAACACATATCAACAAGAATGAAGGATGTAATGAGATGCAATGCAATGCAATGTGGCATCATGAACTGATATGCCTCAGATGCAAAGTACTCTCTCAACCGTATATATATGATACTTTTTAGAAATACATCGTGAGTTCATGACCCATGGGGGACTCGCGAGGTCCATATACCGACACAGATGATCTCCATGTGTCTGTGCAGACGATCTCAATGCACTATCATAAAAATCAATTAATTCCTAGCACGGACGATCTCAACGTGCCAAACTTATAATCATATCATCTCACAATCCCCAACACGGACAATCTCGACGTGCCCAACTTATACTCAATCTCATGTGCACAATATGATTTCAATAAAGGCGATGAGGATGCATCTCAATCAATCAAATATCTGTATGATATATAATCACCTAAACTATCACAAATATACGAGTTCAATAAAGAAACACAATCACAAAAAAGAAATTAAATCAATAATACATCAGCTAATGCCCATATGCTTTGACATTCTCGAATTACAATTCACATTCTATAGTAATAAACTTTCCATTTATATCACTGATACTCGTACAAATGTCTGTCATACCATTGATACGAGACCCCCATATTTTGTCCTTACTCATTGTCTATTCCATTTTTAATCTTTAATTAGGAAAATATCCTTCAACGAAGTTCGAAAGTCTTAACATACCTCGAAAGCCGAACACGTGTCACATATTTCTCAAGATTTCTCCTTTTCCTTTCGTAAAGCTTCTGAATATTTCCAATCTATCAAATATGCATAATCTATGAGCAAACAAGTATGCAGAACACCCATATTATTATATATCTATCCCAGACCCAAAAATTTACCCAAATCTATAATCAAGTTCTTAATCTTGATGCCAAGTCTCATATTTTCCCAAAATTTTAAGCCTAGGGTTGAGTCTCAATTTCTCCAAATATCATAAATTTGATAATATTCATATAATACAATACCTAACCTTTAATGGTTGCAAGAATTTCAACAGGAACCAAAAGAAACTTAAACAAAAAAAATAAATCACACACAGACGCTGCAGCAATAATTTACGTTCCAATTTCACCTCTTTTCCTCTTCCCGAATACTAATCATTAGCCAAAAATAGTAATGATTAACCCATCATCAAAGAACACCTTATTGGCACCAACCTTCCACCATTAACTTCATCACCTACTTCCATTTAAATTGCCCAATATATTATAATAATAATTTCTCCAACCTATACATCTATTCATATCATATTCAGGTTAATGATATTCACCATCCAGCAAGGAATCTGGATAAACTGACTTGAGAATTTAAATGTAATTGTACCTGCCATGGTTTGATGCAACGCCTTTGTCGTTCCCTCCTTCCCCTTTTCCTTTTTTTTTTCTTCTGAAAGTATTAAACCCGCTAACTTATTTTAAAATATATGGGTCAAGTGGTAAAGAGTATTAAATAAATTATGGACTTGACCCATTAACTATTAACTATATTTATTATTTAATAAATATTTGTCAACTAAATACTCGTAGTTAAACAAATAGTGCAAACTTTCCATTTAAAATTTACGGAAAGAGTCTTTTATGATAGAAACATGTTTAGTGCTCAAAACAACCTAACGGGTCATTACACCTAGGAAGCGCGACATACACTCGATGCCTCACCTAATTGAGCAAACCAAACATAAATCACATAATTATACTCCTAAACCTCTTGGCCGAAAAAACCACCATATAAGTGCATATGCTCATCTAATAAATAAAATTACCAACAAGGTCTCTACAGATGACAACTTGCACGAAAATCAACCCAACAATCTATTTTTTTAACCTGATACCTTTACAGAGGTCATATCTCAACCCTACTGGTAGCTTTAAGCAGAAATGGAGGTTTGGGGTCCATCCCGCCCTCCGAAACATGCTACCAAGGAGCTAAGCCACCTCTTTATTTTAGTGCTGCTGATATTCATAAGTCAGCCGACATAGATATACACATAAGGATGGAAATGCCAAAAACTAGAACATCAGTTAAAGTAAGACCAACAAGGTCACTCAAAACATACTAACACATACAATAGGTCTACAAGCCTCTAAGAGTGTTGTATCAATCGTATGGTCGAGACAAAGCCTCAACATACCCACATTGTACATATGGAACTACGGTTTTAAGCCACAAACTCAAAAGCTCTAGAAGGAGTGGATCTTACCAACAAAATGCTTGGCAACTGCCTGCTGGAGGGGTTTATCTGAGCCACTACCTGAACCTACAATATGAAATGCAACACCTCTAGAAACTGTCTATCAATACGAATAAAATGTACTAATATGTAAGGCATGAAACATATACTTAGATGACTCAGAAGATTGATGTTAGAATTACTCTAAAACTTGAATACCACCTCAGGCAAGTCATTTTTTACTCTAGATCCATGCGAGGCCTCATATGAATATGTCATCTACTCGATAGCTAAATATGTATGTACTATTATCCACTCAGTAGCTAGGATAAAGATGTACTACCATCCACTCGATAGCTAGGATATAAGTATACTATCATCGACTTGGTAGCTAGGATACGAGTGTACTATCATCCATTCGATAGCTAGGAAATACATATACTACCACCCCCTTGATAGCTAGGACAAAGATATGAATGCATATTAGGCCTTCGCCCAACTGAATGTAACCCCATGGAATACATATGGTTGTGATTCTATATGTGTAGCTTAACTCAAGTGACTCGATAATCCTTCGCTTCCATTAAAATTGCATCATTGGCTTAACATCTACGAATAGACTCAATGATGATTAGAAATGGGGAATCATCAACCTTCTGTATATTTTCATAATTAACTTAATTCTTTTTACTTAACAAAATTGAAGACTCGCCTCACTTATCAAACTTAATACTACTTCTTTATCCACTTTATTTGGAATCTCATCATTTATGAATGAGGAATTAACATCTTCCTCAATTGAGGGACATACTAAACTCTTCAACAATCATGAACGAAATATTTACATGGAACGTTCTCTTAACTTCATTTAAAATATATGAGTTCGGAAAGGGATTCATGGAGAAAAAGATAAGGAATAACAATTATATATCTTATGCTAGCTCATTGAGGCTATATGGAAGTTCACTCATGCACCCGGTTCAACTACAACAAGTGGATAGAAGCTCTAACATTATTAAAGGAGAAAATCCAAAATAAGTCGATAAACGACAAGCTTGCTACTATACGTAGATAGTTATTTGAGACTATGAGATAGTGAAGAATCGAAGGTACTTAAGGGTCCTTTCCTTGTGGTATTAGAGCCCATAACTTTGTCTCAACATTCCATATTCGATCAAATCCTACAATCGCAATAATATGGAGTCCACATGATGTGGGGATCAAGAGAATATCAAAGAATCCACGGAGTTTAGATCGGGAAAGAGTTTACCGTGCATCCTTGAAGAATTCTAGAGATAATTATGTGTTTTCCCCCAATTTGAAGGTGAGAAATGAACAAAAAGTGCTTAAGGGTAATATGTATGCAAACAACCAATATCGCCTCAACACTTCCTCATGGGGTAAGGCTCATCGCAAGGCCTTCCCTCGCCCTGGCCCTCACTGGGCGAGGTTCAACATGATCAAGTAGTGGTCTTGTCCCGGGCCTTGCTCTGTAAGCCCCTAGCCTGTGGGTGGATGGTTTATCCTTAACTGAGCACACAACGTCATTTTTTGATATAACATTAACGGACGACTTAAAGCTTTATAATTCAACTGTTAGACCATCTATCCACTTAAGTCAATCACTCTAAATGCACAGGTGTTACACTAATAATAATGACTAAATGTGGAACTGCTCGTTAATATTAAAATAGAGATAAGTGTCAAAAACACACCTAAACTATCCCATTTTTTTGAGTTTCATACCTAAACTATTGAGAGTTGAGTTTCATACCTAAACAATCACTTATTCGTTTGAGAAACACACCTCAGTGGTGTGTGTAATACACTCTCTTTTATTTGAAAAAACATTGACACATGACATTCCGCATGGATAAAATATTCTATCTTGACAAAAATTAAATAATAAACTATTAATATTAATTTAAAATACAATATTAAGTATTACCATCAAAAAATAAATTTTAAATTATTTTTCTTACCCCACTCAACCACCTCCTCCCCATACACCCCCCCCCCCGACAATCCCCCGTCCTTTTTTTTAAAAAAAAATTCTTTTAAAAAATTCATACTCTCCCCCCCCACCCCCAAACCACCCACTCATTCCCCCCAAAAAATTGATATTATTTTATTTTAAAAAAATAAAAATTCGACCCTATCCTATTTAACCCTCCGCTCCTAATTTTTTTTTTTTTTTTTTTACATTTTTCTTGTTTTGTGTTAGATATGTACATATATTTTTAGAAATTTTTTCTACATGTGTACCAAGTATAACATAAATAAAAAAATTATTTTAAAAAAAGTCTTGCGGCGGCAAGTAAAAAATATTTTCGATATGTATATATCTAACACAAAATGAGAAAAGAAAATTGGAAGCGGAAGGTTAGGTGGAGTTGGTAGAATTATTTTTCTTAAAAATATAAAATAAAATAATATCTGAATTAGTATTTGAAGGGGAGAGGGGGGAGATGAAATAAAAAAATAAATTAAATATTTTTATAAAAGAAATTTATTTTTAAAAAAAATGGGGGGGGGGGGGAGCTGTACGGTGAGAGGAAGTGATGGGGGGGTAAGAAAAATATTTTATATTTAATTTATAAAAAATATTTTTTTTTGGGGATAATAATTTTTTAATCTTTAATTTTAACTAATACTAATAATTTATTTAATTTTTGTCAAGGTGAAATGTTTTGTCTATGTGAAGTGTGATGTGATAATTTTTTTTAAATAAAAGAGAATGTATTACACACACCATGGTGAGAGTGTTATAAAAGAGAGAGATGTGTTTCTCAAATGAATAAGCAATAATTTAGGTATGAAACTCAAAAAGAAGAAAATAGTTAGGTGTTTTTGACACTTATCTCTATTAATATATGAAAATAGTGGACTAGAGGGAGGTTGAGTATTTAGAACAACGATTACTTGTTACAAGGGAGAAAGACCAGATGCCCTTTACTCTAATGAAAGGGTAAGGGTTTATTTATGTGGAACAATCTCTTAGATAATTCTACAAAAAGTCTAGTCTAGATCCTATTAATTAGGTGAGTGAAGGTTTTTAGTTGATTAGTGACAACTTCATTATCACCATGCTTTACACCTTAGATAAATTGAAGTGTCAAGATTTAGAGGCCGGGTTCTTACCCCAATAATAATCTCATAGTAATATAGTTATTTCAACCCACAACCACATATACAAATTCATTTGTACTGTTGAGTAAACAATAATACTTGTGACAGTCATGTTGGCCTAAGAGGACCTTGAATGAGGTTTCAAAGACAAACGTCAACGATCAATGTTGGTACCAAACCTAATATACTCAAAATTAAGTAACCCTTTTTTCCAAACTTGTCAATCAGGTATGGGATTTTTTTGGGGTAATTAAGTAGGACGTGAGATGGTGTTATTGAAGTTGCAGTCTCCGTTAACAAGTTTACCAAATTAATTCTATGTCAATTCTCAAAATTTAAGGTCAAGCTAGCATTGTCCATTTAATTTTCATGTAAATATATATAGGATTGGTGCAAGAGAAGAAAATAATGATTGCTTTATATATGAGGAATATTGTTACACATATAATAGTCATGTTTGTCACCCCAATTACCAAAAGAAAGAAGAAATGTAAAATGTTTTTTAACATGGGCGTCGAACGTTGCAAGACAAAGCACCAGAAAACTTAGTTAGTAATCCAACTTTAGAAGAGGGTTCTGGTTGAATCAAATTGAGATGGTCAATTTTAGAGAGTAAATCCTGGTCACCAGATGGTGTAAATGTAGCACCATTTTCCAAATCATCACCATCTGATATCCATGTCCATTTCATCCATTCTTCCACACTTGATGTACTTTTCTCTCTATATGTCACCTCTTTCACCAACAATTTATCCTCCGCAATAAACCTATTCCCTTGGCTGATGATGGTCGCTCCACTGCTTCCTCCAATAGCGTATCTGCATACATGTACGTACCCTATTTTAAATGATGGCTGGCCGGTTACATGAATCATGATTCAATAATATTTAATAGTACCTAAGTACGTACCTTTCCCAATGAGTGTAATCATTGTTCACCAGATGGAAAAATCCAAACCTACATCTAGGCATCCTTTGATCCAACCTCTTTCCAAAGTGGTTATACGCTAATGTTATTTTCATTCCCCTGTCCTCTTCCGAATGATCGTTAGCACCAAACAACATTACTTTTTCATGATCAGTGAAGTGACAGTTGGATATCGTAATATTAGTGGAACCAGCAACAGCATCGATCAGACCATCAGCGGCACGAGACATAGAGATGTGGTCAATCCATATATCATGAGAATTGAAGATGCTGATGGCATCACCTGTATGCATGTTAAGATATAATTAAATAATTTAAATTCTCTTCTTTCAATATATATGTATATATATATATATATATAGTAGTCATCGATCAGTTATATTACCTTCATCTCCGCCCCTTAGGCCAAGGTGGTCGTCTGACTCCCTAAGCAGGCCACCTGCGGTTGGTACAATATTGTGAATTCGAAGGTTAGAGATAATAACATTAGATGCACTTTGTATCTTAATTCCAGCTCCATTTGCTATGTGAACGTATTTTCCACGTCCATCGATTGTTTTATTGCTACTAACAATAAGTTCCCTGCTCAGTTCAATTCTCATACTTTTGGCAAATGTGATCCACAACGGTCCCTTTTGGATCACCCCGAATCGCAGAGTTCCAGGCTTAGGATCAATAACATCATCGTCAGAATTATCTGTGACAATGTAGTATGGACCATACTTTCCTCCCATCGCATTGATACCAAAGCCCAATGCACAATCTGCCATTTTCTGACGATCTTCCGCCCAGAAAGGGTCGCATCTCCAGCACTTGTCAATTGAATTCACGGCCATACACGGGCCTTTGTATTTCTTTGTCAGTTTCCTCCTCGGAGCATTTGTTGCTGTCCCTAGTGCAGCAAATACAAAGAGAATGAGTATAATGAATACATTGATTTTTGTTCTATAGGAGTACTCCATTATAATAAGGTAGGTAAGTTGGGGTTATTGTTAAAATTTGTTAGGGGTGTTGATGGTAGTTGGTGTAAGGTCAATCCTTTATACCACTACTACCCTTAGAAAAGTTTTGTGAGAAAAATACTAAAATCAGATTATTAATTATTCCTAAACAAGCAACATTATTTTTTCCTCTTTTTGCTTATTTTCATTCATACAACCACCTTACTTATATACTGATAAATGAAGATGATTTTGGTCCATTACTTGAAATAAGAAGCGGTAAACACGGTGTGTCATTCCTCAAATATTGGCCTCTCGCAAATTCTAGCTTATATATCGTTTTCTTATAGCCTTGGAAAGACAAACGAGTTTAATTTATATAACACACATACAATACTTTAAATAATTTTTACATTATCAATGTAGGTATATAAGTCATTAATTAAATATTTTTTACATTATCAATGTATTTATATAAGTCATTTTTGTTTTTAAAGGATGGACCAAGGTCCATTTTATTAGAATAAAGTTGTCCAGAATAGGCTTGATATCTCAAGCCCAAACAGGAAACAATAACAATGAAAACAAAAAAACAAGAACAAGAACAAAAAGGACAAACAGTTAAAAGAGAAAATATCTGGGAAATGAACAGTCTCCGGAGAAGCACTTAGAACCTCACGCCTTCTTCCTCCTTGTGAATCCACTGAGATGTCCGATTTGCCTTACTCAGAAAAGACGGCGACGAAGCAACAGTCCAAGAGCTTGGGTGTATTTCATTCGGCATTTATCATGTCTCACATTGCCATGAAATCAGCTCCATTGAAGACTTCTTCAGCTCCTAACTTGAATTCAACCACAGCACCTCCAGGTATAGCCCTTCTCCTACCAAAAAACTCCTTGAAATGATCCTGTTGAGTCTGATGCTAAACTTGTACATGCCTTGTGCAGATTGAGCTCCATAAAGCTGATACCACTGCCTCGAGTCATGTTCGAGATTAGCACCCTCCTCATGCTCACTAGCCGAGGTACCCCTTCTAACTTTTTACAAAAAAAATTGGGGCAGCCCCTATACCTCTGAACTACAAGAAATTAACCTTGACTGTTCCTTTTGTTTACTGCTTGAACTTTAATTTGGTAGTCTAAACAGATTGTTTTGGCCCTTCTTGATTCGTATACTTGGTGTTCCTTGTTTATCCAACTGCAGAATAGTTTTTTCCTGTATTGGTAGATCATTAGTATGATAAAAGTGAATGGAACCTGTACCTACAAAATTAAAAATTATGTTAGTTAAATAATCTGCGAGCTTGTTCCCTTCTCGAAATGTATGAACTACTGTCACAGCCTTGTTCTCCATTGCCTCCATAATTTCTCTAATGTCTACAGAAATAGTCCAAGGCACCTCCCAAATTCCATCCAAAATCTTCTTAATGGTTACTGAATCAATGACCTAGGCAATACAGTAGACCCCCTTTAAATCCTTTTACTTCAGCCTGTAATGCAGAACAAAACTCAGTTTCGCAAGCTTCAGCATAAACCAACTCTCCTTGACCATTTCTGATGCAAAAAGCATTTGAACCTAGGCTAGATCCATCTGAGTTGCATTTGTAGCTTTCCCCTTTAGGAAACTTCCACCTCACCACTGTATTGTTAATTAGTGGTGTGTAGTTTTCCAGAAATTGTACAATGGATGGGCAAGTATTAGACATTTCTGCTAACCAAGAATATCTTGATTTTTCCATCAGATGTATATTCCTATTAATCTCCAGCACCATAGTATGTCTGGTCATGCTTCCCCCATGTAAAACTATATTTCTCCTTTTCCATAATTGCCAGATGATAAAACTTGGTACTGCGTTTAACTTAGTTGCACAATCTTCTTCCCACCACTTAAAAATAGTTTGGTTCATCTGAATGAATGGACCCTGCATTCCAATAGCCCCTGCAAACAACTTCCAGAGATATGTAGCATCTGGACATAGTACAAACAAATGGCTAAATGATTTGGAGTATTAGTGTCATAACAACTACTGTTGACACCCAATTTTGGACCTCCACATTATAGATTAATCATCGAGCTTCTTCAATTTCTAGCGATTTAAAATAATTAGTTTTATAAAATTTCAAAAAAAATAGTTTGCAAGTTATTTTAAATAGATTTGTCACATTTTTATAATTTTCAATATTTTAATTTAATCCATAGTTAATATTTAAGTTAGGTTTATATTTTGAGTTAATTAGTTTTATAATTGAATTAATTATTTTATTTTGTTATAATTAAGAAGCTCGTTAATTAATTAATATTAATTCATCTTATTTAAATTTTAACCGAATTTACTAATTAAATTTAATTTGGTTAATTTCTAACCCATCTCCATCTTCAATTTTCAGCCAACTTTGGCCCAAACCTTGACCCAATTTTGAGACAATACAACATCAATTCAATACCAAAAGAAGCCCACTATATCAAATCATACCCAGCCAGCCCAACAATACATACAACAGCAATACGTATTACAATACCCGACCCGACCCCGCTTCGTTCTTCTACTTCGCGAGAACAACGTTCCAACAATGCAATACCCGACCCCACTACCCCTGCGCGTCTTCTTCTTCACGCGAGGAAATAATGACAAGAAACCCAGTACAATAGCGAGCAAAGCTGCAAATCCAGAAACAGCGTACGATCCAGCAAACACGGAAAGCAGCCGCGCCGTCCGCTGTCCTCCTTTTTGCAGCAGCCACATCCCCTTTTCCCCCTTTTCAGGATTTTTTTTTCCTTTTCACTGTTTCCTAGAAAAGGAGCATATGAATTCAAATTTAATACTCTTTTCCCCCCAATCGATCCTTATTTCGGCCTATAAATCCTTTTCTTGCATCCAAGCTTTTCGAAAAAGTCTCGTGTGGTGGTGGAAGTCAGTCGTCTCCAAGCTCGTAGCCGTCCCATTTTGCTGCTCTGAGAAAGGTAAACCCGGTTCCCTCTTATTTCTTCACACTGTCATGTTTTGTTTAGCTTTTATGTGTTTCTAGATTCTTGTATCTTTTAAGTCTTGCTTGTTCATGCCTTCGTTTCTCCTGTATTGTGGCTATTTGATGGGTTTTCTCATAATGAACTCTACACACGGTTACGAAAATCATGATCGTTCATTTTTGTTCCTCCTTTGGCTCTAGTCAGTTTATTGTAGTTGTTAGAGTTCGATAAGGTTTCTGTCTCGTCTACTCATTATGCTAATTTTAAATGTTTGAATCGATTCATTAGCATTTATTCTTTCAGAACCAATGATTGGAGATTTTGGGTTAGTTTTGTGTTTAATATAGGTCAGTGATTTGATTTATTTAAGTTTGTGTGCCCATCTTTGTGTCATTTTTTGTGTGTTGCAAGACTCTAGTTGCTTGTTTCGTTATTATCTTGAACCTTCCGAGTTTGAGTATGTTACCGAACCAGTTCGCTTTGCTTGTATTTTATTCTATCTCGAGTATCCTCTCTCCATTATTTGTTATTGTGTATCACTCGATTTAAATAGGTACAAAATCATAGAGGATAGCTGATAGTTGTTTGCTTTGAGCTTGGAAAACTGCTTATTGAAATGTTTAGCTTTAACTTGTGGTGTCTCTTGTCGTTTAGTTTTCTAGACCAGCCTTAAAATGTTCATCTTTTCAGCCTTTGTGATTAAGGTAGCTCGAAGTGATGGCCTCTGATTTGTTAGTTGCATTATCCTCTTGTTACTTTCGAGATTATAGCTTGTCTCAGTCCCTATTTTTCTTTAAAAGTGGTTGTCGGTTGTTCTTTTCTGATTACCTCAACATGTAAACTTGTTCAGATTTTTAATCTCTTTAAGTGTTTTGAAAGTTCTTCTTGTAGGAGAGGTTGAGTTCTTGTAAGTGTGTCAAGCATAGCATTTGTTTCCTTTCTAATTTGGTTGCTAAATTGATTAAGAAAGCTCCTAAGTAGGCATGTTCAATAACCTAAAAATGGCTTCATTGCTGCCTTCCTACTCTTTACATGGAATTTGATCCCTCCATCAATGATTAATATTGTTTGTTGTGTTAGTATGTCAAGGTGATAGTTTCTTATGAATATTGCGAATGAATACTTGTTTTGTATTGCTAGTTTCCTTGTATGAATTGAGTCGATTTTTAATCAAAAGTGGCTGTTTACAGTAAGATTTTAATGAAGTTTTCAGTTGGTTGATTCATGTCTACATGTGAAATTGTGTCAAAGCTTGCTATGATGTTTGGTCACCTTTGGCTGCCATCTCTTTTGTAATTGCTATGAATACAAATGTTTGGCTCTTTAAAATAATTTGTTAAGAACTGTATCTCTTTATTTCTTTACGGTAAAAGTATGGTATATGAGTCGTACATTTGCTTTAATCTACTGTTGGTTTGTTTTATAAAGTACAATAGTATTACTTGTTCTATAAAGAGTGTATGAAATTGATCCTCTAGTGTCTTGCATTGTTCTGTTCCATTGGTGTGTTTCATTATATTTTTAGAACATAGTTTCCTCAAGTCTTAATGTAAGTGTATGAGCAGTTATCTATTTGTACTTAAGTGTCTGTTTGTTTAATTTGATTGATAATTACATTTAAATCAGTTTCCCTTTAGTCAGTTACTAATTGCACTCTCTTTTGTTTTTCTTGCATGAACCTTTGAGTGAGTCCCCTGGACTCCTTTGTTTATCCGTGCATTTTGTTTGAGCCAAGGAGGCTCAATCTTGTTTGTCTTGAGCCAAATTGGTTCAAGTTATAATCCTTAAAGTGATTCAAATAAATTCTTACATAATCTATTTTTTAAGTGATTTAAATTTCATCTCGTCTTTTAAAGTGTTAATCTTAAAGTTTTTGCTTTTGAAGTTCTAATCTTAATCTTTTTTTCTTTTTTTTTGAGTTTGATCACTTTCTATTCATTTCAAATGTTTAAAGTAGTTTCATTTTTCTTGAAAAAACCCCAAAAATGTTCTCTTGTGCACTTAATTATTTTTAACAAAAATAGTCAAATATTTTTAACCAAGTCGTAGGATAACCGCGTCTTAGTGGGCACTTCAAATGCTTTAAAAACCTTATTGAAGTGTAAATGAGAAACTCTTACCCATTTTCTCTAAATTTTTAAAGACTTAATTTGTCAGAGTCTTTTTAAATTATAAGTTTTCTTAATTTCTTTGAAAAATTAAGTGGCGACTCGTTGCTAAGTATTTTTTTCAAATTGTTTTATACTTAGAACATTTTAAAAAGTGATTTTTCTAAAGATAGTAAAATTACAGCATAACAGAAATGACGACTCTATTGGGGAATTTAGTTTCTAAACCATAACAGATTTAGGTTAATAATTAAGGTTTTTAGTATTTGCTTGTTTTTTAAATAGTTTGTTTTATTTTAATTGCTTAAATGTTCTATTTATCATGATTATGTGATATACATTGCTTATTTGTTACTGCTTTATATAAATTGTTTATTTTTTACTGCTTAATATAAATTGTCATTCCGTTCATACTTCCTCCGATTCTGGAAAATTCACACTATCGCACGTACAGGCGAGGTGTGTTTTGCGCGCCCACAAATTTCTTTCAAAATCCCAAAATTTAGGAGAGTTGGCGTATGCGCGGGGTGTCCGGATCTTTTTCTGTGTGACCGCGTAGCCTTCTCACTCGAGTTGTCCACTCGGGAACCTTGTGTCTAGTAAACCACTCTTAATCAACCCATTATAGAGCTATACCAACACCTTTTAAGTTACATGCATCATTCCAACTCAGGAGGCTTAATATCCTTGGTATATAAAGTTCACTAGTCAACTTCATCCAAATGTCCAAGTAGGTCCACGATCCCGAGTGACTCTTATCATTTATGTGTGCATTATTTGAAAAATAGTTGTGCCAAAATATGGACTGTTCGTTCTAAATTAATTAAACTTTAGGATGGAGACGAGCATGCCATGAGAAGAAGATGCGCAGATGCGATGGAGAGTTTTTTAAATTTATTTATTTTTGTTAAATGTAATAAAGTTTAAGGTTATTTTTTGTATTTAACTTTGGGAATAGATTCATTTAATTAATTAAAGAGCAATGGAATGACATATTTTGGCACATTTATTTTTCAAATACGCGTTAGGCCTACCTCTGGCATAAAGAGGTCACCTATATAACACATTATTTGATATACTTGTGTTACATGCTTTATAAATATTTGCTTGCTTACTTGGTACGTGATTTATATGAAATTATTTGCAACCTGATTTTTATTTATTATTACTAACATTATCTTTGTATTTTTTTGTTTTCAGAAGAGATAATTATTTGCCTTTATCTATCTTTTATTTTGATTACCTATTGCATCTTTACAAATTATTATGTCATTTTCATACATTTTTATTTTATATAATAATTTTTTTCCGCGCTTAACGCACTTTAATGACTCTAGCATCATTTAGGCTCATATTATTTCTAACCCGTGCAAAAACTTTCTTCCTTTAAATCTTATCAAATTTGATTTGTCATTATCTTAGAATTTCTTCTTTTGATCCTTTCAATACTTGTGTCCGCAATTTGTTTTAAGAATTCTATTCTTACTCTCTCCAAATGAGCATATTTAACCCGTCTATTTTTCTTAAGTTAATTCACTCGCAATTTGCTAAATTCTTGCAAAAATTCAAGTTTTTAATATTTAACTTCTCAAGCTTGTTCAATTCCCTCCTTTACGGGGTATAATCCTATCTTTCTAACAACCAAAACTTTTTTTCATTAGTTCAACATTTTGTAGAATGTATTCACATTCGATCTACATCATGAAGTTTTTATTTATTCTCTCATTTTCTTCGAATTTTCACGTCGTTTGGTTGCTTCTTAAATTGGTAGATATCAAAATTTGTTTGGCAATCTACCGAATAACACTTGTCGATATTTATTCAATTTTTCTCCATTAAGTGCAACACTTTTTCAATTCAAAATAGTCGTGTTGTTTTTATTAGGGGTTGTCAATATTTATTTTTACGCATTAATTCCAAGTATCGGCATGCAAGTCGAGGGAAATCTCATAGGTTTTTCAATTATTTGACATTTTCTCCATCCTTGACAGTTTTAAATCCGACAATACTAACATAGAGCTTAAGGTCATTCAACCTTTCGATTTAGCAAATTCAACTCTTGCTCACTCAATTAATCATAATTTCCTTAATCTCGAGCTTTTCAATCAAATTTGGTTTATTATTTATTTATTTTCTTAAATAGTATCCCTTATAGGATCAGATCCCGTTGGTTTTAAATGCTCTACTCTTGACCTTTCACATACTTACTCCGTGCTTACCAAATATTTCACTTTCCTTCCAAAAGGTTGACTTAAGTTGAGCATCAAAGGGACAAACAAATTCAAGGATGCTATGGCCGATCGAATTGTGATTGACTTAGTTGAAGACGAGTTTAACTGTGAAGAAGCTGAGACATACCAGGATAAAATTGCTAAGCTTGAGGGAAAAGTGGCAGAAATGGAACAAGAAATTGATGGCATCAAGGAAATGATAGCCGATCTTAAGAATTATTCCAATAAAGACTCATTGGATTACGATCTTAAGGATTCCTACGATGAAGAGGTAGAGGGATACTCTCCTATTCGCGCAACTGCATATCTCAAGTTTGATTGTAATTCCCAGCACTTTTCAGACATGCATCCACTTCCACAGAATAAGGCATTTGAGAATTTGAGTGAAACAAGCAAAGATGGGGTAAAGGGTGGAAGACATTTTAATACCAAGTCTAACCAAATTTCCTTCACAAATGAGCTTGTTTCACAACTTGGGACAAATTTGGTTGAGATGGATAATGAGAAATAGATACCTTATAATCTCGTTGATATTTCAATGTATGATGGGATCGGTCTTCCCCAGAACCACTTGAAGGCATATCTTGATTGGTTAGCAAGCATAGGCAAGGCAATAAATTTAATATGATACTTTTTGTTAGGACGCTTACAGGGCAGCCTTGATATTGTATGCAAACCAAGACACAAGGAAATAGTTCTCTTGGGTCGATATGGCCAAAGATTTTACTAAGCAATATAGGCCTCCTAATAGGACATCTAAAGGGTGTGGTTTGTTGAAAAAGAAATCTATAGTGTCTCCTAAGGGAATTAAAGGGCATGAATCCCAAAAGAAAGTAGCAAAATCAACGTTGGGACATTATTGTTCGAATGAGGCACAATCTAGGGGTAAAGGAAAGACAATTGTCACTGAAGCACCAAATGTTCCTCCACTAATGCCTGAAGCGAGAAATACTCAAACTTTCACCCCTTTGAGTGAACCAATTTCATTCATATTCGAAAAGTTGAGATCATTAGGAATTTTGCAACCAAAGCCTAGCGAAACTCCTTTGCATCCTTTTAACCCAGCCAAACAATGTACTTTCCATTCAGGCCTGTTAGGTCACACTACCGATAAGTGCCAGTTTATGAAAGAAGAGATCCAAAGTCTATTGGATAATGGCACGATCATTCAACGACTGGTAGCTCGCCCTAAGTTTGTTTGGCATCAACTCTCAGTCGTCATGCCGACGTCAAGTCACAATCAACCAATTTATCCGCAGTGTGTCAGTCAAGTTTCTCCTCACAGCCAAGCAACTGTTGAACCAAGGATTATTGCACAAAATTTACCCTTTTATGCATCTTCTGGACGCACTTATGATGTAGCCGAAAAGAGTATCCAGAATGGTTTCATTCTAAACAACCATTAGGCGTACGAGGGGGTTTCTCAAAAGATGACTTTTAAGAGGCATGGAGAAGATTAATTAGTTTTTGTGTATCATCTTTTGAAAACAATTATATTTTTGTGACCTTAAGTGATCATTTATTTGTATGTTTTAAATTTCTTTTTATGTAAGGCGAACTACGCTTGGCCTGATTTCCTTGGTGGATACGTAGGCAGCCCACATAGGGACTCAGTCATATTAAGCTAGAAATTTTAATATATCTTTGCTTGTATTTGGAACTACGTTCGACCTGATTTCCTTGGTGGATACGTAGGCAGCCAATATAAGGCTCGATAGGTTTATTTTAAAATTTTAGTATTCCTCAGAGAAGGAGAATGAAGCTGGGGCATAATCTTGGCATGCAATCAAGCTAATTTTTGGAAACACACCAAAATTTTCAAAGAATAAGGATCAAGTTGAAGTCAAGATTTGATGCTCGACATGAGTCAACCTTTCTCCAAATCAATTTTTTTTTCCTTTCATTTTCAGCGTTAGAGCCTACTAGCTAATACCTCACTCTCGTCCACTAGTCTTAGACTTAAATCATTACCTCCAGCCTAAAAAAATTATTTTAAAAAAATCGTAGCATAACCTATTTTATCTAATATTTATTATTTTTGCATTTATTTAATATATTCTCATGCACTAACAATTTATTTTTATTTTTATAGTTTTGTTTCTTTTTTAGAGTTGCCTAGCATTGAACACTGTTTTGGCGGCGAATCTGCGTTAAGGACGAAATTGTAATAGCAGACAAATTGAAAGCATTCAACATCGGCATGGGATTTGTGGAAGCACAAAATGATGATCGTGAGAAGAATGTGGTTCGAAGATATAATTTGGTCAATTTGGAAACTACCTTTAGCCTTCTTCCTACCACTACTAAAGTTTCCAGCTCAACTCAGAATATTTGTTTAACCATATCTCCTCGCCCAAATTCTACCTATACAATCTCTCCGCAAATGCCATCAATATACACTATCAATCCCAATAACTTTCAAGTCACCATGATGCCAAATATTCATCCTCCCACAATTATATTTCCTTACAATGAAAACAAGCACAACCAATTATCCGCTCGTCCATATTCTAGATGTGAGAAGGATATTCAGTCAATTTGTCATGAAGATTTGGGAAAAGAGCTCCACAATCTAAGAGAAGTTTTGATGAAGAGTTGCGCTCAAGAATTTGTTAGAGTTTGAAATATGAGAATTTATGTGTGCATCCAAATGTTGAACTTCCACCAGGGTACACGGTACCTAAGTTCAATACTTTCAATGGAAAAGGAGATCCCATCGCTCACTTAAAGGACTATTGCAGCAGATTAGTTGGTATTGGACATGTGGAAGCCATACGAATGAGATTATTCATTCAAAGTTTATCAGGATTAGCACTTGCTTGGTACACTAAGCAAGACTTTAGCAAATGGCATACATGGGAAGATATGACCCGCGACTTTGTAAAACAATATGAGTTCAATAATGGAGATGAATTGCATATAGCCAATTTGCTCAAAGTGAAGAAAATGTCGTATGAATATTTTCAAGAATATGCCATACGATGGAGGTTAGAAGCTTCAAAAATACATCCTTCATTGTCCGAAGATGAATTGATCTCAACCTTCATCCATGTTCAAGAAGGGCTATATTATGAAAAGCTGCTTGAAACTTGTGCACACAACTTCTCTGATTTGATTAAGGTTGGCAAAGAGATTGAAAATAGTATTCAAGGAGGAAGAATTGTAAACAACTCAGTAGCACAAGTTGTCCAACAAACCTTCCAACTGAAGGTACTAGTAAATTTGCAAAGAAAAATGAGAGAAAATGACTCAAATTTCATGGCTATGCAATAGCCGCAGCACCATCCAAATGATGAATTTTTGCAATCTCATGCTACTTCCAACTATTGCAATGCGTGTCACCAACATCCTTGCAAACAACAGTTTCTCCAAGCACAATCTAGCTCGCGACCACAGAAGAAGGTGAAATCTTTCTCCTTCACTCCTTTGGATGAGCCATATGCAAATATATTTGAGAGATTGAGAGCAAATGGAATTCTGCACCCAAGGAAAGGATTCATATCTAAGCATGCCTCTCAAAACTTTGATCCATCCAAGAGTTGTGCTTACCATTCAAACATTCAAGGACATGATACTGAAGATTGTCCTGCCCTAAAATTCAAGATTCAGAGCATGATTGAAAATGGCAAGATAAAACTACAGATGGATCCTTCAACCAACAATGGCAGTATCGCAAACACAAGCACAATTGTTGTTAAGGGTGATCCATCAAAATTGGCACCAAAGCATTTGAAGAGAAAGCGTGCGACCAATCAAGAAGACTGACAAAGATAGTATCTTTGCAACTTCCTTTTTAAAGAAATATCTAACCTTTTGCAATCCTTTCTATACTTTTGTAATGAACTACGTATGACCTGATTCCTACTAGTAGCGGAATACGTAGGCGCCTATTCTGGGTTCGGTCTCAATATAATAAAAAAATCATTCTCCCCCAAGAGCAAAGACTGGAACAGCTTTGCAGATGACCTATAACGGTTTGAAAAAGGGCAGAAGTTGAGATCAGAAGCCGTATCCACATCATCAAATTACTTCAATGCCATAGCAACAAGAAATGCAGATTCAAAGCCAAAGCTTCATGGTTCAATGCAAGGCAACCATTTTCTTTTATACTAACAAATTTTCTTTGAGTAATGCAGAGGTTGCTTTTTAGTTAATCTTGAACGATAACTCCACAATGTTCAACATCAAGTCAGAATTGCAAGTTCAGACTGTGCAACATCAACAAGAATCAAATTTTAAATTCGTAATTTTTCTTTGAGCGCAGAACTTACAAGCAACAAATTTTCATTGAAGTTGAAGCTCCTAAGTTATGGGCACCATATGCACTATTGCGAAGCATTACACCGGTCACCGCATTTTTAAATATTCAATACTGCAAAGGCACTGCAACAAGCTCTTCATACTAGGTTATGATTGCTCGCTACCGCAAAAAAATCGCACCAAGCTCATTGCATTGCACAAAAAATTATATTTGTAAGTTTGCACCGCATATTGAGTTAGTCCACCCTAAAATTGGACACATTGGGTTCGTCCACCTTAAAATAGGATACATTGGGTTCGTTCACCCTAAAATAGGATACATTGGGTTCGTTCACCCTAAAATAGAACATATTGGGTTCGTTCACCCTAAAATAGAACATATTGGGTTCGTTCACCCTAAAATAGAACACATTGGGTTCGTCCACCCTCAAATAGGACACATTGGGTTCGTCCACCCTAAAATAGGATACATTAGGTTCGTTCACCCTAAAATAGGATACATTGGGTTCGTTCACCCTAAAATAGAACATATTGGGTTTCATCCGCCCTCAAATAGGACATGTTGGGTTAGTCTGCCCTCTAGTAAGACATTTTAATCTCATCTGTCTCTAATGAGACATCTCGCAATGCTTTAATTTTTTTAAAAAAATATGCATATGCATTGCATGCTATCTTTTAAATTTCTTGAAAAGCTTATCAGTCTTTAATGAGACATCTCGCAATGTCTTAATTATTTATTTTATACATATGAGCACTGAGTGCTATCTTTAAAATTTCTTCATAAGCTTATTTGTCTCTAATGAGATATCTCGCAATGCCTTGTTTATTTATTAATTTTTAAAATATAAATATGAGCACTACATTTTAAATTTCTTGAAAAATCGAGGTTCATATATATGTCTCTTTACTAACGAGACTTTGCAAGCGCATGATTTGAAGCAAATTAAAAAAAATGCAGTATATTTGGTTAATTGCATTTGGAATATTGATTCAGAAAGGACACATCTTTCTTATGACATTTGTCATAAGATATTTGTTTATATTTCTAGCTTTATATTATTTCCTAATAATTTTATCAAGATTTGGCAGAAAGCACAATTTACATGCAGCAACAAGAGACACAATGCAACGTGGAACTTTATCTAAGCAGTGAACTGCCACTTCTCTATATAAATTACAGTTTCTACTAACAAGTTTATTTCAGTCTTTGCCGAGAGCATCCAAGAGGATGAATTCTCAAATCAAACTACAGGTGCGGACCACATAAAAAAAAGGATGCAACACAACGTGAAATTTTTTCTTAGCAGCGAACTGGGAGATGGTCCGAAGAGGAGTATTAAAATTTTAGGACGCGAGCTGAGGAGCGACTTCCAGTACAATCAAACCACACCCCTATCAAAAGGCATGTGGGTTTTTCTTTGGGTTTATCGGTCTCAAATTCGCATCCGAAAAACTTTTCACTCTCACTGGAGGCAACATTCCAATCTGAGTGACAATACACCAAGAGCTTTGGAAAGTATGTCCGTGTAAGTTCTTAATTATGGGTGTGAAGGGCCCCTCATTCATGGCTAAGAGGTTGCAAGCCTCTTTTTCATACTCGACTTACTTGTCACTCCTCCAGAACCAAAGGTTATCTTAGCATACTAGATTTCTTTTTCAACCGATCGAGTCGAACTACAAACAACCTGATTCCTAAGGTTTAAGGATATGTAGGCGGGCTCAATGTTGAAAACTCGGCTATATTCTGACATCCTCTCTCAAATCTTATTCTCGAGCATTTCGATCTCTTCATAATTAAATATCAGGATAACTTTCAAATTCTTTCAGAATTGTGCGTCAAATCAAGCGTATCGAACTACAAGTGGCCTGAATTCTCATATAGCCTGAGATATGTAGGAAACCCGATACGGGGGTTCGGCCATAATTCCTAAAGTCCGTACCAAAATCTCTTTCCTAAAAGATGAAGATGTGGTCGGTCAAAATTGGATTCGTCAATTTCATTTGCCTCGAATTTCTTTCGTCAATCCAAGTCAAACAAGGGATAGCTGTTGACACCCAATTTTGGACCTCCACATTATAGATTAATCATCGAGCTTCTTTAATTTCTAGCGATTTAAAATAATTAGTTTTATAAAATTTCAAAAAAAATAATAGTTTGCAGGTTATTTTAAATAGATTTGTCACATTTTTTTCAATTTTCAAATAATGTATAATGTTTATATATATATTTATATATATAATTAGTATATTTTATGAATTTTCAAAAATCATCTCAATTTTTTTTATTTCTTACTTAAATATTTTAATTTAATCCATAGTTAATATTTAAGTTAGGTTTATATTTTGAGTTAATTTGTTTTATAATTGAATTAATTATTTTATTTTGTGATAATTACGAAGCTCGTTAATTAATTAATATTAATTCATCTTATTTAAATTTTAACCGAATTTACTAATTAAATTTAATTTGGTTAATTTCTAACCCATCTCCATCTTCAATTTTCAGCCAACTTTGGCCCAAACCTTGACCCAATTTTGAGACAATACAACAGCAATTCAATACCAAAAGAAGCCCACTATATCAAAACATACCCAGCCAGCCCAACAATATATACAGCAGCAATAGGTATTACAATACCCGACCCGACCCCACTTCGTTCTTCTACTTCGCGAGAACAACGTTCCAGCAATACAATACCCGACCCACTACCCAAGCGCGTCTTCTTCTTCACGCGAGGAAAGAATGACAAGAAACCCAGTACAATAGCGAGCAAAGCTGCAAACCCAGAAACATCGTACGATCCAGCAAACAAGGAAAGCAGTTGCGCCGTCCGCCGTCCTCCTTTTTGCACCAGCCGCGTCCCCTTTTCCCCCTTTTCAGGGATTTTCTTTTCCTTTTCACTGTTCCCTCGAAAAGGAGCACATGAATTCAAATTTAATACTCTTTTTCCCCCAATCGATCCTTATTACGGCCTATAAATCCTTTTCTTACATCCAATCTTTTCGAAAAAGTCTCGTGTGGTGGTGGAAGTCAGTCGTCTCCAAGCTCGTAGCCGTCTCATTTTGCTGCTCTGAGAAAGGTAAACCCGGTTCCCTCTTATTTCTTCACACTATCATGTTTTGTTTAGCTTTTATGTGTTTCTAGATTCTCGTATCTTTTAAGTCTTGTGTGTTCATGCCTTCGTTTCTCCTGTATTGTGGCTATTTGATGGGTTTCTTCATAATGAACTCTGCACATGTGTTGGGTTACAAAAATCATGATCGTTCATTTTTGTTCTTGCTTTGGCTCTAGTCAGTTTATTGTAGCTGTTAGAGTTTGATAAGGTTTCTTTCTCGTCTACTCATTATGCTAATTTTAAATGTTTGAATCGATTCATTAGCATTTATTCTTTCAGAACCAATGATTGGAGATTTTGGGTTGGTTTTTTGTTTAATATAGGTCAGTGATTTGATTTATTTAAGTTTGAGGGCCCATCTTTATGTCATTTTTTGTGTGTTGCAAGACTCTAGTTGCATGTTTTGTTATTGTCTTGAACCTGCCGTGTTTGAGTATGTTACCGAACCAGTTCACTTTGCTTGTATTTTATTTTATCTTCGAGTATCCTCCCTCCATTATTTGTTATTCTGTATCACTCGATTTAAATAGGTACAAAATCATAGAGGATAGCTGATAGTTGTTTGCTTTGAGCCTGGAAATCTGCTTCTTGAAATGTTTAGCTTTAACTTGTGTTGTCTCTTGTCGTTTAGTTTTTAAGACCAACCTTAAAATGTTCTTCTTTTCAGCCTTTGTGATTAAGATAGCTCGAAGTGATGGTCTCTGATTTGTTAGTTGCTTTATCCTCTTGTTACTTTCGAGATTATAGCTTGTCTCAGTCCCTGTTTTTCTTTAAAAGTGGTTGTCGGTTGTTCTTTTCTGATTACCTCAACATGTAAACCTGTTCAGATTTTCAATCTCTTTAAGTGTTTTGAAAGTTCTTCTTGTGGGAGAGGTTGAGTTCTTGTAAGTGTGTCAAGCATAACATCTGTTCCTTTCTATTTTGGTTGCTAAATTAATTAAGAAAACTCCTAAGTAGGCATGTTCAATAACCTAAAAATGGCTTCATCGCTGCCTCCCTACTCTTTACATGGAATTTGATCCCTCCATCAGCGATTAATATTGTTTGTTGTGTTAGAATCTCAAGGTGATAGTTTCTTATGAATATTGCGAATGAATACTTGTTTTGTATTGCTAGTTTCCTTGTATGAATTGAGTCGAATTTTAATCAAAAGTGGCTGTTTAGAGTCAGATTTTAATGAAGTTTTCAGTTGGTTGATTCATGTCTACATGTGAAATTGTGTCAATGCTTGCTATGATGTTTGGTCACCTTTGGCTGCCATCTCTTTTGTAATTGCTATGAATACAAATGTTTGGCTCTTTAAAGTAATTTGTTAAGAACAGTATCTCTTTATTTCTTTACTGTAAAAGTAGGGTATATGAGTTGTACATTTGTTTTAATCTACTGTTGGTTTGTTTGATAAAATACAATAGTATTACTTGTTCTATAAAGAGTGTATGAAATTGATCCTCTAGTGTCTTGCATTGTTCTGTTCCATTGGTGTGTTTCATTATATTTTTAAAACATAGTTTCCTCAAGTCTTAATGTAAGTGTATGAGCAGTTATCTATTTGTGCTTAAGTGTCTGTTTGTTTAATTTGATTGATAATTACATTTAAATCAGTTTCCCTTTAGTCAGTTACTAATTGCACTCTCTTTTGTTTTTCTTGCATGAACCTTTGAGTGAGTCCCCTGGACTCCTTTGTTTATCCGTGCATTTTGTTTGAGCCAAGGAGGCTCAATGTTGTATGTCTCGAGTCAACTACCGAAATACCAGCCATAAAAGTCGACGCACAGGTCTCGGGAGCCGAATATACACTGATATGTATATAAAAAATGGAAATGGGTTAAAGCCAAAAAATTACAGTGAAATTGGCCCAAGAAGGGCCCAATTTCATTATCTTTTTTTCTCTTCTATTTGTTTTTGATTATGTTTGACTAATTTTTTATTAACTCTAACTTTAGAATTATTAATTCCCCAAAAGATTAACTATATTCTTTATGTTAGTTTATTTTAATAAAATTTCATTTTTTACCTACTCTTAATACTTTTATGGAATATCTTTAGTCAAAACTTTTATTTATTCTCCAAATAATTTAAGATAGTTTTAATACTTTAATTGACCAAATTGGTTTAAGTTATAATCCTTAAAGTGATTCAAATAAATTCTTACATAATCTATTTTTTAAGTGGTTTAAATTTCATCTCGTCTTTTAAAATGTTAATCTTAAAGTTTTTGCTTTTGAAGTAATAATCTCAATCTATTTTTTTTTTGTGAGTTTGATCACTTTCGATTCATTTCAAATGTTTAAAGTAGTTTTATTTTTCTTGAAAAAACCCCAAAAATGTTCTCTTGTGCACTTAATTATTTTTAACAAAAATAGTCAAATATTTTTAACTAAGTCGTAGGATAACTGCGTGTTAGCGGGCACTTCAAATGTTTTAAAAACCTTCTTGAAGTGTATATGAGAACCTCTTACCCATTTCTCTAAATTTTTAAAGACTTAATTTGTTTGATTCTTTTTAAATTATAATTTTTCTTAATTTCTTTAAAAAATTAAGTGGCGTCTCTTTTCTAAGTATTTTTTTCAAATTGTTTTATACTTAGAACATTTCAAAAAGTAATTTTTCTAAAGATAGTAAAATTACAGCATAACAACAACAACACTCTATGTGATCAGTTACCTGCTTCTAACCAGGACTTCTCTAATTGAAATCCTTTAAAACCATATTCTCCACATCAGAAAAGAAAACTTGAAAGGCAAGCACTTCTCCCATATAAACATTATATCCTTGTGAGGATCCTTCCTGCTTCGGCTAATTTCAAAAGCATTCCATACAAAAAAAATTCCTTTACTGCTAGGCATCCACCATTGTTTATCCTTTTCCTGTGTCTGCTGAATTGTACCCAAGACTTGATTCACATGATCACAAATACTTGAATAAATAAGTTCAGTCAACAAGTTATTATCCCACCTTTCATCCACTCTTAGTTGATAAACTTCTTCAAAATTCTCATCAATAACATGATCAACGTGCATGATGTAATGTAAGACTCCAAGTTGTGTCCAATTGTCATACCATAAGCTAGAATGACAACACCTAGGTTCCCACCATATTTCTTGATAAAAGCTATCGCTCGCCATTAACATCATCTTCCAAACTTGAGATCCTCCCCTCCATTCCACCAGTTGAGGTCTATATCTCTTGCAGTACTTGTTCCACATAAAGTGAGACCATAAAGAGCCTTTAGCTCTAAAGTTCTGCCAAAGCTTTGCGAACACAACTTTGGACACATCATAGAGGGATCCAAAGCCAAGACCCCCTCCTCTTTAGGCAGACAAGTGTCATCCCATGCTATCCAGTGCTTTACCCTACCATTTTCTTTGAAATTTCATAAGAACCATGAAAATATCCTATGAAGGTCCTTGATACAAATTTTGGTGGTACTAGGACTGATATCAAATATATTGGTATACTTTGCAACACATGTTTGATCAATACCATCTTACCACCAGAAGATATCAACTTGCCTTTTCAGACTTGCAATTTATTCTGAATCTTTTTAATTAATTCATTAAAGTGTGATTTCTTCATCTTTGCATGGATGATAGGGCACCCTAAATAGATTATTGGAGAATTACCTCTCACAAAACCAGTAACTTCCTCCATTTCTCTTATAAGAGCATTACTGGACTTACTGAACATGTAGAGGTGAGTCTTTTCCTTATTGACCTTCTGCCCTGATTGATTTTCATAATCTTTAAGGGTATTCATGATAAGTGCAATTGATTTCTTATCTACAGCAGCAAATATGATAGTATCATCTGCATAAGCGAGATGATTTAACTTCTCACTCCACTTTAGCATCCCATATCCTCTAAAATTAGTGATCTGGAACAATTGGTTTAGAACTCTTGAGAGCACCTCTGCTGTGATGATAAATAATGCAGGGGATAAGGGACCCCCCTGCTTCACCCCTCTAGTAGAGTGAAAGAAACCATATGTTTGCCCATTAATTAGTACAGAGTACCTGTTGTTGGCAATCAATCTCCAAATCATGTCAACCAACATTGTGTTAAAGCCCACGTGTTCCAACACTTTCACTAAGAAACTTTAATTCACCCTATCATAAGCCTTAGCCATGTCAAATTTTATCACAATATTGACTGGTTTTCCCCTCTTCCTTATACCTGTAATAATTTCCTGAGCGAGTAATACATTTTCAAAAATGCTTCTACCCTTCACAAAACAAGACTAATTCACAGAAATTAGTCTTGGTAGCAAACCCTCCAGTCTATCATGAATAGTTCTAGAAATCACCTTATATATGAAATTACTGAGACTTGTTGGTCTTACGTCTGAGAAGGTTTGAATAATCTCCTTCTTAGGCAATAATACCAAATTAGTGTGAGTAATGGATTTGGGAAGGGTATTCCCCAAAAAGAAAGCTTGAACAATACCCATAATATCATCCCAAACAATATCCCAACAGACCTAAAAGACATGCCCCGTAAAACCATCAGGGCCACATACACTCTCCCCATTAAGCTCAAAAAGCACCCTTTTAATTTCAGTTTCTTCAGGAATTGCAGTCAACAATTCATTGTCCTCTGCAGTCACCAGTGGTTGAATATTCTGTAATAAAGAAAAAATATTCTCTAAATTACTTCCAGCAAATTGATTCTGGAAGAAACTCAGAGCTTCAGCTGCCACTTCATCCTCTCCTTCTACCCATTGGCCATCTGCCTTCATAATTCTCTGTACATTTAATCTTCTCCTTCTTCCTCTTACCAAGCCATGAAAAAGCTTGGTATTCTTACCCCCCTATGAGAACCAGTGAATGCTTGCCATTTACCTCCAAAACTCCTCCTCATAATGTAGGTAGAGTTTGTATTCTGCATGAGCTTGTTGTAGTGCAACTCTATTAGCTATGATAGGATGTTGTTCAAATAATTCTTCCTTCAACTTACCTTTTTTGCATTTAGATAAAACTAAATGAGAGAGTCCAGCCTCTTTGTATACTTCAATTGCATTTTGATCACTATTAACTTCATATTTATCTTTTGTGAAATCAACCTCCCTAGTATCTTTGCTCACCCCCACCTTATCTTCTTGACTTTGATGTGATATTAATGAGTGTAATTTATCCATAGGAGCTGATTTTACACTGCATAATACAACTTCTAACTTCTTATGCCTTTCTGTTATTGATGTAGCAGGTTGAAAGGCATCCTCAGAAGGATATCCTCTTTCAAAGTTTGAATCTGCAATTTGAAGGGGTGTTTGAAATTCTACCTCTGCCAACTCCTTCAAAAGTAATTTTCTTCTTCTTCTTTCGGACTGGACACCACCAGGACCATATCACTGATCCCCTTTGAGTATGTTGCTCGACTGCAGGTGCAATGATCAATTGTTTCGTATCCTCTCCAATATCTTCCTTTGCTCCATCTTTTTGTTCTTTGCCACTCTTATGTGCATCCCTTATATCCCCATTGTGATGTGTTGTTGATCTATAAGTATTATTTTTCTATGTAGTGCTATTACAACTGCTTGCCTTCTCCCCTCCAATTCCTTGATACTTCGCAAAAGCATGTGTTATCCACTCCTTCGTAGAAGAATAATAGTGCCCCATATTCATCTTCCCTTGACCCCTGACTTCACTAGATAAATCATTCTCATTTCCGTCATTCCCTCCAGTAGATTCCTCAGGAGGCTCCTTTTCATTCTTCCCAGAAAATGCATCAAAGGCATTTTTAGTATTAATGCCTTTATCTGTTATGATTTGATCACCTAATTCCTTATCTGTCTTATTATCTTGAGGGTCTTGTAAATTGATTGGTTTCCAGTATCGCCGTACTACTCTTCTCCTTCTTGTTGCGAATTTGGTGCCCTGCTCTTCATTGCTCATGTCTTTCTGCTCCTGTTCTGCCTCCTTATCATTGTTTACAATATTCTTCCTAAGTTCATGATGAAGATTCCTAGATGTTTCATCATCATGTCCTTGCACTTTGCAATGTTTGCAATCTTTGGGCACCATGTCATACTGTATCTTAACCTTTTCTAGCCTAGACTTCTTTGTTGTCTCATTAATAATCTCCATTTTGACATGATTAGGAAACTCACATAACAGGTCTACCTGCACTTTGACCCTTGCACAACTAGGTCTAGTTTTATTGATTGTAGCCATATCCAAGTGTAAGGGCTTTCCAACAACAGTCGCTAATGAAAACAACGCTTCCTTCACAAAATTTGTGGGTTTCAGATCCGGGAAGGATATCCATGCCATAGCCTGTGTTGTCTCCTCCTCAACTTTAAATTTAGCATCATATATCAGTGGCCTCATAGAATAAGAATATCCGTCCTTAGCCTGAATATAATATATGGATTTTGACATTAGATTGATGAAATCTGCCTGCTGGTCCAATCTAATAAGAACATGACTATTTTTCTCAAAAGTCCTATTTTACACTCGCCCTTAATATTACACTGACGTGGTATAATTGTGCGGAGTTCTTCCAATTTCGGCCACCCATAGGAAAATTTTCCAATCACATCGTATTGGAGGTCTTCCAAGATATTCATTCTATTCATTTCCTCTTCAGTCCACACTATTATTGGGGTCCCATTATTATATGATAATAACTGTGTTGGAATAGCAATTCCAGCTTTTTGACCCTGATTGATGTTATGAGTTTTGAGAACACATGCATAATTATTAGTTATACGACGACAATCGTTAGGCAAAATAATAGGCATGTTAGGAAAATTAAGATTACTTTCGCCTATGTAAATCTGATTCAACGGTGGAAAGCTACTATCTTGTAACAGATTCGACTGGCCAGCCCCAAGATTAGGTTGACCAGTGGCCGGAGCGGCCATGAACGTTGATATTAGGTTGACTGCGAGGTGACGGCTCTAGGGCGCAAAAAAAAAGATTTCAGCTAGATCTCAGATTTGCTTTAATAGCTTATTTCGTTATTTTTTCAATTTATCATATCAAACTTGTTAAAAAATTAGCTCGTGCTGCCGTATGAAAGGTAAAAAACAAACAAATAAAATAATAAATATTCTTTCCGTTTCAATTTGTTTGGCTTAATTTCCTTTTTAGTCAATTTATAAAAGAATGTTCTTTTTCTTTTTTGACACGCTACTATAAAACTGTCAAAGAAAGACGGACAAAAGCAATGGAATGCATTACTTTTTTAGTCAAAATCGATGAAAAAGCAACGCAGTCCAGTCTGTCGCTTTTTAAAAAGCGACGGATTGCGTCATTTTTGGTTGCTTTATTTTTTAAGAAAGCGATGGACGTTGTTGCTATGGAAGTCCGTCACTTTTATCGGTATTTTTTTTAAAATGTAGAAAAGCGACAGAAAAAGCGATGCAGTTCAGTCCGTCGCTTTTTTCCTCGACATTTTTCAAAAAGCAACGGAGTGCGTCATTTTTGGTGGGTTTTTTTTTGTGAAGAAAGCGACAAACGTCGTCACTATGGTACGACAGACTGCGTCACTTTTCTAGTTTATTTTTTTAAATACAGAAAAGCAACGGACAAAGGGACGCAATTCACTTCTTTCGATTCTTTTAAATTTTAATAAAAGCTAAGTAAAAAGCGACACAGTCCGTCACTTTTCTGGAATTTATTTTAAAATACAGAAAAGCGACGAACTAGAGGACCACGTCCGTCGCTTTTTTTTTAATTTAAAAAGAAGCGCATAAAATCAATGGACAAAACCATCATGTCCATCACTTTTTCTGCAATATTTTTGATAGCAGAAATTGTCAGTTTCTGCTGTCCACATGCAAATTCAATTCAATTCAGCTCATTCATATATATCAAACAAGAAACATAATACACAAAACATATAAGAACAAACTTAATTAAACTTTCAAAAATACTTAAATCACAATTTAAAGACTTATAAGGTCTTTTAAAATTAGTTCAAAAGTCTAAAATGTTCATAAATTAAAGGGATGCAAGCTAAGGGGTGGACTCTATGTATTCATCCTTATCATTGTCGTCGGTGTCCTCGGTAGGAGATGAGGCAGCAGGCTGACAAGCGAGGTTGAACACTTATTTTTTGATCGATTTGTTGAACGATGTCATTCTTGTTTTTTTGTTCAGCAATTCTTTTTTGCTTAGACTTTTCCAATGCTTGTTTAAATTTTGCTATTTGATCCGACATAGCAGCTATCTGAACACTGTCAAGTGCCTCTGCTTTACATGATGATCCAATAACTTCTAGACCTGACTGGAGTCATCGTACATAGTCCCGAGAGCCCAAACCATAGATTCTTCCCTTGTGTGTCCCCCTACAAATTTTTCAGTCCAAATTTGACTGGATATTTCAGGCGTGATCTTGACAAGATCGTCCATATTCTCATGCACGTACCGTTGATATTCTCCCTCATATCAACCTTCGGTCCTTTCCTCCACCCACATATCAAAATTTGACTCATTCAACTTTTTCTTCACATGAGTCTTCTTGAAAACCTTCGGTTCAAGAGGAGTGCGTCCCGATTCTTTTTTCGATAAATAAAAATAAAATTTTAGATGATATTAATCAAATAATATTTAAACAACTAATTTTTTATTTAAAAGTTTTAATTAGAACTTACCATCTCTCTTGTAATTATTCCAACGCTTTTTACACCTCTGATGTGCAACGAGCCACTCTTAAGATTGCTTCTAGCTTTTTGGCTTGTTCAGACAACACCTTGAATCTATCCGTGTTTTAATACCGGTGCAATTCCTCAAAAAAAATGAGGCAACATCCAAGTCCCAGGTTTATCATTATCCTGGATTTCTTTAGCTAGCTACATTGTCTCGGGAATGCCTTTCTCTCAAATGTGATCGCAATGATCATATTGTACTTCGGCTTCCAAGCACACATAGTTTGAAAAAATGAATAGCGTTAGATAATTAATAAAGTAAAGTTTACTAAAAAATATTAAACTTAACTAAAAAATATATAACTAAACATATATATACCTTAAATTCATTAAACATCGCCTGGCGTATACTGTTTGGGATCTCGCCCCATGTCATGACCCAAAAAATGGACGTGATGACAATTGTCTTTTCCCACCAAGACAAGTTAACCTCAACCCAACGAAAATTAAAGAAATGCAGAAAACAATAAAAGCAAGAACAAGATAATGAGGAAAACTTATTCTTTTATTGAAACCCCCAAAATCCGGTTGTCACATGTACAAGCCAGTAATGAAAATACATAATTCAAAAGATAAATGCAAGTCTCAGTTTTTGTTTATAAAATAGAACAAAGCTTAAAGAAAAGGAAAAGAGGGACCCCGCCATGATGACAAGAAGCTACCTCTCAAATCCTTCAACGAGCCACGACTTTTAGGAGAAGAAGAAGATCACAAGGGTCCGGGCTCGGAACCTACACAAGTGGGTGACTACCAATAACATAGTACCCAACAAGCAACCTACTATACACAACAACTAGCAAGAAATTGAATACCCCCTACACTCCAACCAAACCTCCTCAAACTACAATCTGCACAGAAATTAGTCCTACCTAGCAATTCTACAATACACAACTCACAAGGACCAATACTCAGAGTTCAATCTTCACAATTCAACAATCAACAAATCAAATACATCAATCTGAATGTCAAATAGTTCAGTTATACGTAAAAAGTACATCAATCAAAATTGACAAGTAATTAAGTCACACATAAGCATCAAATGCATCAAGTCACAATGATCAATCTCTTGCCAGGACCATTTCCTATCGGCACAATATCACTAGACAGAACCATTTCTCATCGGCTTTATATCAAATCACTAGTTGGAATCATTTCCCATCAGCTTTATATCACTAGCCGGAACCATTTCCTGTCGGCTTTATATCAAATCACTAGCCAAAACCATTTTCCATTGGATTTATAAACACTTACCAAAAATGACCTCGACATCACAACACACGGCGGAAAAGACCTCGAATCATAACACTCGCCGACAAAGACCTTGACATCATAACACTCACTGGTAAAGATCTCGGCATCATAACACTCGCCAGCAAAGACCTCGACATCAGAATTCATCACATCTCTCATTACAGTGTTGAAAATCAATGCATACAAGCAATATCACACCACATGGAAGATACAACAATTCACACAATTCAAGTCCACATTCATGCTTTCAAGCATTTCGTCAATCAATTATCAAGGGTCACAATAAGAAAATTCACATCATCATGTTCATCACATAGCCTTTTACATTTCAACCCCTTTTTATTCATTTAGATGTATCAAGTGGATAATTTAAACCCTTCACCTTATCCCCATTACTCCCAACACACAAGCAACGAATGAAGCACACGAATTCTACTAGAATACAAAGTTTCAGAAGTCAGTGCCTTAAATCAATCAACAATCACTCCAAAAGTTGAGTCTTTCCGTTCTGAATCACTTTCAAAGCCACACAATCTATGCACAAGCAAGTATTCATAATAAAATTCTGGAAACAACAATTCCCACATCAATCCTCTTGAAACGTGGGTCAACCAACACAAAACTCAATTCCGAAAAAATAAGGTTTGAATAAAAAATTTAATGCTTGAAAACGTTACTCAAGGCTTTAAGAACTTATTAGGAAAAATCATTTCGAAATAGGACTTAAAATCACTTCAAAATCACCATTTTACTAATTTTTTGGATTCTTGAAGATAACCCCAAATTGCTCATTTCAAAAACTTGATTTGAACACATAAATCCATAAATAATAATGGGTTATTGAAGATTTAGAATTAAGAATCGCTAACCAAAAGATTTTCCTCAAAAATCTTGTCCAAATTGCTACCCTAAAGCTCCCAAAACTCAAAAATAGTGAAATGAGGCTGAAACCCCGAAATAACAGGCCAAAACCCTCTCTGATGTCGCAAAAGTGACCACAAGTTCGCTTAAGTGAACTCCAAAAAAATTTAGGGCATCACAAAAGTGAGGCCTCCTTCGCAAAAGAGAAGGTAGATTAAGCGACATACCCTTTGCTTAATTGGAGGTCGCTTAAGCGACATGCCATTCGCAAAAGAGAGGCCTACTGCACCAGAAAACGCAGCCAAAATTCAAAACATCGCAAGGACCCTCGGGATTCGTTTGGAACCTGGTACACACAAACCACATATGCAAATCAATTATACTTGATGTTCCATACTCAATGAAACCATCAAAACAAGAATTCAAGGTCTCTTTGACCCGACATCTATAAAAATCACAAGAAACTAACTCACGCCTAAAAAGGCTAAACAAGCTCAGGACTTCTCAAAAATCAACCAAGACCTCACCTAGACATAAAATCATCCCCCTGAATCCAACAGAACTATCAAAATTCTTATCCAAGCATCCAAACCCCGAATGTTGACCAAAGTCAACTCAAAGGCTAAAATTCTATAATTTCACAACTTAGGACCTCAAATCCTCAAAAAGACTCAGAATCTAAAACCAAAAATGGTCACAAATTAGATTTCATATTTCGGGACTGATGGAATTTATGGAATTCCATTCTGACACTCAAAACTTCAAAAGACACCAAAAACCACTTTCTTAACAACTTAGCCTTTCAAACTCAAAACTTACCGATTCTCAACTTTCAACCCTAAGTTCAAAACAAACTTTTCAAAATCAATCAAAGAAGACTCAGGGTCAATATTGGTAGGGAAAAGTGGCAATTTCCAAAAAAAAAACTAAAAATGACCAACCAAGTCATTACACCCTAAGTGTGATAAGCCTACGTAAAAAGCCTCTTAAGACTCTCTTGTAGAGCCCTAATAATATCCTTCAAAGGATGCCACCTGCAAGACACATAATAAATATGTTAGTTCATGAATAATATATTAATGTACAAGAAATAAATAAAATAAAGAAATTAATAGATAACAAAACAAACTTATAATGTTCAATCCGGATCAAGCATGACTCTACCAATCTTGTTCCTCTATCCAAGTGTGAGGTCAAGCGTGTCATCAGGTGTAGCAACACATGGAGGTGAATGCGATAATCTACGATGCACATAATGCTGAGTCAATGGAAGAGTACCAGCCATATCTCTGACTCAATACTAGAATCTCTAATCCTCATGGCAGATAGGTGCGGAGATGTACTTATGGGATATGTAGATGGAGATATACTTGTGGGATATGTAGATGGAGTACTAGCCGATATCCTATTTATCGATAAGGGTAGTGCTCAATGATAAACCTCTGTAGGTAGGATATTGTAGAGACGTGGAGGCAAGGACTGTGAAATAGAGGAAACTCCCTATGATTGACGGTACTGAGTATGATATGCTCGGGGATTCGCAATTGCAAAGGGAAGAACATATATATGTGTATTAGTATTGTGAGGCTCCGACGTAGGAGAAAGAAATTATATGATATCCTCAGCATTTATAGGCCTTCTAGACTTCATCTTTTTATCCTTATTAGGCTTGATAACCCCTAGATGATCATGAGATCTAGCACCATCACCACCCGATGACATCTGGATGCAAATTTACATTGATCATATATAAAAAGCATAAATTCAATAAAGTTAGTATTAGCAAAATGAATTATCTTAGATACTAGCTATAGTCTATCATTCTACCACTCTTACTCATCGCTTATTTCATTTCCATCATTCTCTCATTCTTCCTCCTAGCTATAGTCTATCATTCTACCACTCATCCTCATTTATTTCTTTTTCAACATTTGACATTATCTCTTCATCCGATACTTCTTCTAAGATGTGTTGAGGATGTTCTAGTGTAGTTTCTAATTAAACATCAACTTCTTGTTGAACAATAGCGCCATCATTTTTGTACGACACATCTAAGACATTGTCAATTTAAATCCTTCCCACAGACTTAGTCTTAATAAGAATCCACCAATCAGTCTTGTCTCTATGCAACACTTATGAAGCGTAATACACTTGCTTTGTATTCTGTGCAATAATAAAAGGATCATAACTTCTGTATTTCCCGGTGTGTTTAACTTCAATCATATTATGTTGTTTGTACATCCCTGTGCCTCTATGTGATGTGTCAAAATATGTAAGCTTAAATCCATTATGCTACAAATGAACCATGACTGTATCTGGATTAAGAAATTTCAAGCACCTACATGCACTACAAGGACACCTAACCAATCCATTATTCTTAAAAATATCAAGTATAAATGCATGTTTAATAAAACCTCTAACACCGTCAATAAACTAAAGTTTCAAACCACCACCAGTTTCTTAATGCATGTTATACATCCACAAACGATGATCCATCTACTAATGTATAGATATTCAAATATAAATTTAATTTAATAATTTAACTAGATTAAAATAATTCATATTGTTAATATATATTTATAATTACTTATATATATTTTGCTAATTTATATACCTATGTTCATAAATACTATATTTCAAGATCTCAAAAGTTCAAGCTTAATTAGTTCATAAAGACTACATTTTATCAATATTTCTAAAGTTCACAATCTAAGTTCATAAATTCTACAATTCTATATTTCAAAAGTTCACAACCTAAAGTTCATAGATAAATCCTACAATAATTCAAAATTTCCAAAGTTTAAGCTTAATTAGTTCATAAAGACTACAATTCATCTACATTACTAAAGTTCACAACCTAATAAGTTCATAAATTCTACAATTCAAGATTTCTAAATTTTACAACCTAAGGTTCATATAAATCCTACAATAATTCAAGCCTTCTAAAGTTTAAGCTTAGTTAGTTCATAAGGACTACAACTCAACAAGATTTTTAAAGTTCAAACCTAATAAATTTATGAACAATTCAAAATTTCTAAAGTACCACAACGACCTAAGTTCAAATAAATCCTACAATTCAAAATTTTCAAAGAACCACAACCTAAGTTCAAATAAATCCTATAATTCAAGTTCTAAGTTCAAGTTCTAAATTCAAGTTATAATTAAGTTTTAATTTATAATTACAAATTCTAATTAAGTTCTAAGTTCATGACATTCAAGTTGAATTTTTCTAAGTTAAAATACAAAAATTTCAAATTTCAAATATAATTAAAGTTTAAAAATTATAAAATTAAAGTATCTAAGGTTCAAGTTCATGCAAAAATTAAGTTCTAAGTTCTAATATATATATATCTGTGTGTGTGTGTGTGTTTTAAATCTAGATATAGACAAGGTGATGTGACACCACCCAATGACCTAGAAACCTATTTAGCTTTTTTAATCATTTTTTGAGTTTTTTCATTCGTTTTTGCATTAATCAATTTATAAAATAATTTAAAAATTCAATCTTATTCATTACATATAATTATATCATATGAAAGTTACAAAAAACCCTCCACCTATCTGTATTCTCTATTTATATAACATGTCTCCTCAACTCCATTCTACTTAATTCTTATGATCTAAATGTTAGGTTTGAAAGTGATTAGAGCGTCATGCGGAAGCTTACAATTGCAAATAATATGGTTGATAAATTAGACGACACATAAAACTATACTATAAGACATAATATTATTATATGATATGGCCAATTGACCTACATATTTATAAGCTAATTCAAAGCATAGAAATTGTAGAAAGAAAATCTCCCCATAAACAAAAGTCACTAAACGACTACATTGTGTATTCTATTGTGTTCTTGATATGAGAAGAGTGGTCTTCAATTTATAGGATTCCAAACATTTTCTCTAAGGAAGGAATAACCCAAATATGGAAGAAAATTAAATTTTCCTTTCAGAAAAGAAAAAACATTTATGGTAATGTTTTGTCTTTTCTTTTAGGAAAAAATAAACGTCAAATAAGGTAAGAAAATCAGGGCAAAACCCTAACAAATCTCCCTTTTGGCTGGATTTTCTTGACAAAACTTGATCCGTCTTCTTAACTGCATGATAATCTTTGTTCTTCACATAGTCTTCATCACTGCTGCTTGCCATGGTTAAGAATAAAGTTTAAAATATATGAGTTAAACATGGTTTAAAATTTTATTTTTATTTTAAAAAATGCAGAAACAGGAATGTTGAAATTATGGCTTTAATCTCTTCTCCACATGTAGCTGGACAAAAATCTTCTTTATCATCAACTTAGTTGCAAATTAATTTGAAACCATGTTGAAGCTGTCTTCAACCTCGATGAACCTGGGTCATTGAACCAGTAGCTCTGATACCACTTGTTGGGTTTGAAAGTGATTAGGGCGTCATGCGAAAGCTTACAATTGTAAATAATATGGTTGATAAATTAGACGACACTTAAAACTATACTATAAGACATAATATTATTATATGATATTGCCAATTGACCTACATATTTAAAAGCTAATTAAAAGTATAGAAATTGTAGAGAGAAAATCTCTCCATAAACAAAAGTCATTAAACGACTATATTGTGGATTCTGTTGTGTTCTTGATATGAGAAGATGGGTCTTCAATTTATAGGATTCCAAACATTTTCTCTAAGGAAGGAATAATCCAAATATGGAAGAAAATTATATTTTCCTTTCAGAAAAATTTAAAATATTTATGGTAATGTTTTGTCTTTTCTTTTAATAAAAAATAAACTTCAAATAAAGTAAGAAAGTCAGGAAAAAATCTTAACACTAAACAATCTATATAACAATCATCTATGGAGTTGTTGCATGTTCATTTCTATTTTCTCCAACTTCATATTGTTAGTATTTTTATATTTATTTTTCAGCTTTTATGAAGATTAATCATCTATGGAGTTGTTGCATGTTCATTTTTATTTTCTCCAACTTCATATTGTTAGTATTTTAAAAAAAAATTATTTTTCAGCTTTTATGAAGATTATAGTTATATTTTTAGAATTTTTTCTATGTTACAATAGCCAAACAAAATTTTATCAAGATGAAGAAGAAAGTTTGAAGGCAATGTAAGATTCATCAAAGAGAAATGATTAAATTAATTTGCTACAAGTTCATCAAAATGAAGAAGAAAGTTCAATGGCGGTGGAAGATTCATCAAGAGATGGTCAGGTTATAATTTAAAAAAGTAAAAGTTTCAATAATTTATAAATATTTAGATGCACTTATTGTTGCTTATATAATATTTTCAATTTATTATTTATCCATCAAGATATGTACCCTTCAAGAAAAAGATTATATTACAAAGCAAACTTTTTGTATAAAGGGCAGCATGAATGATCTTCAACTGATTATTTTGTTGATTAAATTAAACTTTTTGATATTTCATTATATAAACTTTTGCCTTTTAAATATACAATCAATCTATCGATGTATATTATATTATGTATGTAACATGTTAATATGACATAATCCCTTGGTCATGTCATGACCCAAAACAAGTCATGAGTGGCACCCACACTTAACCTCCTAGGTAGGTGAACCAACAAATTCAACCTCAACTTATATTAATTGTTCAACTTACGAAATACAACCATAATGCGGAAGCTTAACTCTTATTAATGTAAGAAACACAAATCCACTAAAGTCTATTAAATATCATTTACCAAAACCTAAAGTCATCCCATCAAGGACATCTAATCTCCAAATACTAAGTCTAAGGCACACCAGAAAAAATAAATGGAATAGTTTATAACCAAAGACTATGGACGTCATGACATGACCAGAGAATCCAACACGAGCTAAAAGGGATTGCTCACCCTGAAATCTAATGTGCAGGAGACCGGCTAGAGCTAAGGGCGATTCGAAGTCGTTTGTACACTCACTGCACTCCATGAAAAGAAAACGAAGAAAAATGTAGGTAGTAGTTAGTACAGGGAAACATGTACTGAGTAGATATCATATGCCGACTCAAAATAGAAACCAATATGCATAAAGTAATAACATGAAATCAACTATAGCACTTAGCAGGTGGCAAGCAACAAGCAACATGAACAAATGACAACAACAAAGAAGCAAGTACGTAATAAGTCACAATTTCAAGAACACACATGAGGACTCATGCCTACACACCACGCTCTTTTGGGAAATGATTTCTTTGTGATTGAGTACATTAATTTATTTTAATATGTTTTCCTTTAATATTACAGTGCCAGAATGTGACACACGATCCAACAACATAGTTAATTCATCATTATTTTCATCACTTTCCACTTCATTAACAATATTTCACCAAACCCTCTTTATTCAAGACATCACATTAATAGAACAAGTTCAAGATTATGGAGTTTGCGGTTTTGGGATTATAGACCAATCACAACAACACATGAATCCTACGAACCACAACAATTAAGTACATAGAAAATTTCACAGAATTACTCAATGACTATCAATCACTATTAAGAATCTCTATATCACATAGAATACACCATAACCTACCTCTACCGAAGAATCGAAGTCAAGCAAGCTAATTTCCTAATGCCTTTCCTTTCCTCAATGCCTTAGAATGTTTTCAATCTATCAAGTATACAATATTCATAAGCAAACAAGTCTGTAGACACCTATATTGCTATACTTCTAGCCTAGTTCTAAAAAATTACCCAAAAACCATAGAGAACAAATCTAAAATCAAGTTCCTAATCTAGCAGTTAATGTATATGGCAAGTCTCATATTTCCTATATTTAAAACCTAGGATTAAGTCTCATTTCCTCCATTTACCATAAATCTAATGGAATTCGTATAATATAATACACCTAATATTTAATTACATATCTCAATATATCAAAAATTAATTTATAATATGATAATAAAATAATAATATTTAAAATTAAAGCCACTGGTTACGAAACGAGTGGCAGCAACCATGAAACTAATTGCAATTAATGTCTTCACTTTTAAATCCAACACTCAGTTATCACTGGTTGCACACATGAATGAAGTTGAGAAAACATATGTTTAACCAAATCTTTATCTCTTTTTTCCTATTCCTCTCTTCTCCAATTAATTGAAAGCATATCAATAAATGGCAACCCAAATAATTAATTCTTATTCATAGATATATAACCAACCTTCCATCACGTCTTTGTTAATCATTACACCACCAACATCTAAAGAATCACTATTCAAGCTTCTACACATAATAAATTATTGTTACTAGAAAAAACTTGAGAAAGGTTCACCTGAAGCCATCATCGACCTTCTCTGTTAATCATGTCGTTGTCATTTTTGAATTTATGACTCAACGTAGGAACCCTAATTATTATTAATTATGTTTTACATATGATTCAAGTGGCATAGAGTATTAAATAAATTATGGGCTTCACCCATTAATCACCAATTAAGAAAAAAATATTATTTAATAAATATTCATCAACTAAATAACTGTAGATAATGAATAGTTCAAAATACTCATTTAGAATCTACCGAAATAGTCTTTTATGGAATAAGAAGCTCTAGTATCCAAAATGACCTAATGGGTTGTTACATCAGATATAAATTTACCCATCGTTCATCCTAGAACGATCAAAAGAAGATGAGGGTAAGATAGGGTACCTGAATCGATAAAAATGTATGGATATCTTTCATGCATATCAGCCTCATTCTTCCAAGTGGACTCTTCCGCCGGTTGATTTTTGCACTGGACCTTTACAGATGCAATCTCTTTTGACCTCAACTTGCAGACCTCCCTATCTAGAATAGTTACAGGCTCCTTCTGATAAGACATATTCTCATCAAGTAGGACCAAATCCCAATGAATAATATAGTTCTCATCACCATGATATATCTCCAACATAGACACATAAAACACCGAGTGCACTCCTGACAACCCTGGAGGCAAAGACAATTCATAGGTCACCTCTCCCACATGCTTAAGAACCTCAAACAACTCAATATACCTCGTGCTAAGCTTATCTCACTTACCAAACCTCATCACACATTTGATGGGTGAAACCTTCAACAACAATTGCTCTCCCTCCATAAACTCCAAGTCCCTGACCTTCCGATCTACATACTCCTTCTAACTGCTCTGAGCTGCTAGAAGCTTCTCCTGAATGAATTTCAGTTTCACTAATGATTCCCTCAAAAGATAGGTACCCCACGGTCTTACCTCAAATGCATAAAACCAACAGACAGGGGACCTACATCTCCTCCCATACAATGCCTCAAATGGAGAGATATCAATACTCGAGTGATAGCTCTGATTGTATGAAAACTCTTCCAAGGTTAATAACTGATCCCAATGACCATCAGAATCTATCACGCGTGCACGAAGCATATCCTCCAACACTTAAATTGTTCACTCACACTGCCCATCGATCTGAGGGTGAAATGTGGTACAAAGATCCAATATAGTACCTAACTCCGCCTGCAAGGTCCTCCAAAATTTAGAAGTAAACTGTGTACCTCTATCTGATTTGATGGAAATCAGAACTCCATGCAATCGAACAATCTCTCGGATATAGAGTTTGACTAACTTCTCTTCATTATAAGTCATCCTGATTAGAATGAAGTGCACAAGCTTAGTTAACCTATCAACTATTACCCATATCGAATCAAACTTACCCAATGTCTTTGAAAGACCAACCACAAAGTCAATTGCAATCCTTTCCCAATTTCATTCAGGAATGGGCAATCTCTGAAGTGTCCCTCTGGCCTCTGGTGATCATACTTTACCTATTGACAATTCGGACATTGGACAACAAAATCAACAATGTCACGCTTCATTCTATTCCACCAATGTTGCTGTCTCAGATCACGATACATATTGGTTGCACCAGGATGTATAGAATACCTCAAATTATGAGCCTCTACAAGAATAGTCTCAGTCAAATAATCAACACGGGGCACACATACCCGCCCCTTAATACTCAAGACGTCTTCCTCATCAATCACAACTCCCTTAGCCTCTCCTCGCATTACCATATCACGAATTCAGCTCAACTTCTCATCATCAAACTGCTTTCCTTTAATCTTATCAAGAAAAGAAGCTCTTGCCTCCACATAGACCAAGAATCCTCCTTTCTCAGTTACTTCTTGCGTCATAAAGTCATTAGCGAGAGTTTGAACCTCTCTAGCCAATGGGAGTCTAGAAACCTATAAATAGGCTAAACTTCCCATGCTCCTTGCTTTACTCAGGGCATCAACAACAACATTAGCTTTTTCTTCGTGATAAAGAATAGTAACATCATAGTCTTTCATCAACTCCATCCAGCTCATCTGCCTCAAATTTAAGTTTTTCTGACTGAACACATATTGTAAATGTTGATGATCTGTATACACTTCACAGTTATCCCAATGTAGATAAGGCCTCCACTGCTTCAATGCAAATACAACCACAACCAACTCCAAATCATGAATAGTGTAGTTACGTTTATGCACTTTCAATTGCCTTGAAGCATAGACAATTATATTAAGATCCTTCATTAGCACTTTCCCTAAACTAGAATGAGATGCATCACTATAAACAATGAAATTCTTACCTTCCACAGGCAAGACAAGAATCGGTGCAGTAGTCAACAAGGTCTTGAGTTTTAGAAAACTCTCTTCACACTTATTCGACCATACAAATGGAACACTCTACTTGGTCAAATTGGTTAGTAGGGAAGCAATGGAAGAAAATCCCTTGACGAACCGACGATAGTAACTAGCTAAACTAACAAAACTCTTTTCCTTTGAAACATTAGTGGGCCTTTCCTGACTCTTAACTGCTTCAATCTTCTAGGGATCCACCATCACCCCATCCTTAGAAACCACTTTCCCCAAGAAGGACACTGAATCGAGCCAAAATTCACACGTGGAGAATTTTACATAAAGCCTTTTTTCCTTTAACAATCCCAATACAATTCTTAGATGCTGTTCATGTTATTTCTTGCTCTTGGAGTAGATCAGTATATCATCAATAAATACAATAACGAATAGATACAAATATAGCTTAAAAATTCCATTCATCAGGCTCATGAAAGAAGGAGGGGCATTTGTAATCCCAAAAGACATTACTAAGAACTCATAGTGCCCATACCTCATTTGAAAAGCAGTCTTTGGCCCATCAGCTGCCTGCATTTTTAGTTGATGATAACCAGACCTCAAATCAGTTTTAGAGAAAACACAAGCACCCTGTATCTGATCAAACAAGTAATCAATGCGAGGAATGATGTACTTGTTCTTAATAGTCACCTTATTCAGATGCATGTCGTCTATGCACATCCAAAAACTACCATCCTTCTTCTTCAAAAATAAAATAGGAGTACCCCAAGGAGAGACACTCGGTCTAATAAAACCTTTACCTAAAAACTCATGAAGTTGGGCTCTCAACTCCCTCAACTCAACTTGGGCCATTCTATAAGGTGGAATGGAAATGGGGTAAGTCCTCGGCTCCAGGTCAATATAAAATCAATATCCCTATCTGGTGACATACCAAGTAGGTCTACAGGGAAAACATCCACAAACTCACGCACTATTAAAATAGACTCAATCAAAGGCACTTTAGAACTATCATCTCTCAGATGTGTCAAGAAAGATAAACAACCCTTACTCACCAATATCTTAGGGCAAAGAAAAGAGATAATCTGAACCGAGGCGGGAATATAGTCACCCTCCCGCACCAATGGATCTATCCCAGTCTTGCCCAAGGTTACACTCTTAGCATTGCAATCTAAGATAGCAAAATTTGGAGAAAGCCAAGTCATACCTAGAATTATATCAAAGTCAACCATTTGTAGAATAATCAAATCTACATAAGTTTTCTCCCCAAAAAAGTTACAAGGCAAGACATATACACCTTCTCAACTAGCACAGACTCACCAATATGAGTGGAAACACTAAAATCGCCTCCCTTACAAAACTTCTTGAACATTGTCACCTTGGAAAAATCATCTGGCTTCACCCCCTCTACCTCCATCACAAATTCACCACTTTCTGAAAAGATTTTGCTGAAGCAGCCAACTATAAAGATGAAATCTGTAAATCTGACCTCAATCCCTTCACAAAGCGGTGAATCCGCTCTTCCGGACTAAAGTAAAGTTGAGTCGCATATCTGGATAAAGCAAGAAATTTGGCCACATAGGCTGCAACAAATATCTTCCATCATTCTATATTCAAAAACTCATTTCTCATCTTGTCCCTCAAAGTCCAGGGGATATACTTCTCTATGAAGAAGCCAAAAAAAAATGTTACCCAAGTCATAGGTTGTGCCTTTGTTAGTCGGCACTCAACATGAGAACCCCACCACATTTTAGAGTCTCTTGGGAACTGCTATGTCATAAACTCAACACAAAATTGCTCGACTATATCCATCTTATGAAGTAGTTCATAAAAATTAACAAGGAAATCATAAGCATCTTCAGGTTCAGTACTCTTGAAGACCGGTGGTTTCAACTTTAAGAACTTACTAAAGAGATCATGTTGGTGACTAATCATTATAGGCCTTGTAGTCAATCGGGGTAACATGACTATTTCCAAGTAAGTATCCTCTCTTGCGGGTATTGCTGTTGCCACATTTGTTGCTCTAGTTCTTACTATATGTGAAATAGAGTGAAGGAGGTCAAATACCAATTTGTATCACCCAGATACCAATTGGATTCAAGTAATAACACGAAAGAAAGAATGAAAAGAGATTTCCTAAAGTGCTATAGCCTCTCAAAGAAAAGTGGTCTCCCCGTACCATTGTGCAAGACTCTACTAGGCCTGTCCTTGTGTCATGAGATCACCAAATCTAACTCTATGATATCAGTTTGTCACGAACCGAAACGAATCATGAGTGTCACCAACATTTAACCTCCTAGGTGGGCGAACCAACGAATTCAACCTCAACTTATATAAAATACAACCACAATGCAGAAGCTCAACTCTTATCAATGTAAGAAACACAAATCAACCAAAGTTTATTAAATATCATTTCCCAAAACCTGAAATTCATCACATCAAGAACATCTAATCTCCAAATACTAAGTCTAAGAGTATAAAAGACACCAAAATAAATAAATATAATAGTTTTCCCACGAATTCAACCTCAACTTATATAAATTAATTATCTTACGAAATACAACCATAATGCGGAAGCTCAACTCTTATTAATGTAAGAAACACAAATCCACTAAAGTCTATTTAATGTTGTTTCCCAAAACCTGAAAGTCATCACATCAAGGACATCTAATCTCCAAATACTAAGTCTAAGAGTATCAAACACACCAGAATAAATAAATAGAATAGTTTATGTCCAAAAACTAAGAACATCATTCCATGACCAAGAGAATCCAACACGAGCTAAAAGGAATAGCTCACCCTGAAATCTGATGTGCAGGAGACTTGCTAGAGCTGAGGGCGAGTCGAAGTCGCTAGTACACTTGCTGCACTCTACAAAAGGATAACGAAGAAAAACACAAGTAGGGGTCAGTACAGGACAACATGTACTGAGTAGATATCATCGGTCAACTCAAAACAGAAACCAATATGCATAAAGTACTAACATGAAATCAATTATAACACTTAGCAAGTGGCAAGAAACAAGCAACATGAACAAGTGACAACAACAAAGATGCAAGTATTCAATTAGTCACAATATCAAGAACATACATGAGGAATCACGCCTCCACACCACGCTCTTTTGGAAAATATGTTCTTTAAGATTGAGTACATTAATTAGTTTTAATATGTTTTCCTTTAATATTACTGTGCCGGAACGTGACACCCGATCCAACAACATAGTTAATTCATCATTATTTTCATCACTTTCAACTTCATAAATAATATTTCACCAAATCTTCTTCATTCAAGACATCACTTTAATAGTACACGTTCAAGATTATGGATTTTGAGATCTTGGGATTACAGACCAATCACAATAACATATGAATCATCCAAACCAAAATAATTAAGTACATAGAAGATTTCACAGAATCACTCAATGACTATTAGGAGTCTCTATATCACATAGAATAAACCATAACCTACATCCATCGAAGAACCAAAGTTAAGAAAGTTGATTCGCCAATACTTTTCCTTTCCTTAATGCCTTAGAACGTTTCCAATCTATCAAGTATACATTATTCATAAGAAAACGAGTCTGTAGACACCTATATTGCTATACTTCTAGCCTAGGTCTAAAAGATTACCCAAAAATCATAGAGCACAAATCTAAAACCAAGTTCCTAATCTTGAGGTTAATGTATATGTCAAGTTTCATATTTCCTAAATTTCAAACCTAGGATTAAGTCTCACTTCGTTTATTTACCATAAACTTAATGGAATTTGTATATTATAATACACCTAATATTTTATTACCTATCTCAATATATCAAAACTTAATTTATAATATGATGATAAAATAATAATATTCAAAATTGAAGCCACTGGTTACGGAACCTGTGGCAGCAACCACGAAACTAATTGCAATTAATGTCTACCCTTTTAAATCCAACACTCAGTTATCACTGGTTGCACACATTAATGAAGTTTAAAAAACATATGTTATGTGATACAAAAGCTTAACCACGTCTTTATCCCCTTTTTCCTATTCCTCTCATCTCCAATTAATTGAAAGCATATCAACAAATGGCAAACCACATAATTAATCCTTAATCATAGACAAATAACCAACATTCCATCAATTCTTTGTTAATAATTACACCACCAACACCTAAAGAATCACTTTTCATGTTTCTACATATAATAAATTATTGTTACTAGAACGAATTTGAGAAAGGTTCACCTGAAGCCATCGTCGACCTTCTCTGTTAATCATGTCGCTGTCGTTTTTGAGTTTATGATTCAATGTAGGAACCCTAATTATTATTAATTAAATTTTACATATGGGTCAAGGGACATAGGGTAATAATAAATTATGGACTTGACCCATTAACCACCGATTAATAAAAATTAATTATTTAATCAATATACGTCAACTATATAACCGTAGATAATGAATAATTCAAAATACTCATTTAGAATCTACCGAAAGAATCTTTTATGAAATAAGAAGCTCTAATATCCAAAATGACCTAACGAATTGTTATAGGTCAAGATTCCATCAGTTTTTGTTTAATTTTATCCACTTCTTTTCATTCTAATTGACATGATATAACATATTTCTTTCTTTCGTGGAATTTGTATTGACGAAAAGGGAGATGAGATCCCCTCTATTAAGTTTTTGTCTCTTATTTGTTAACACTTGTGTAAAATTGCTCTATATATATGTTTGTTGGATTCAATTTTCCCAAATCATTTAATTCTTGTAATTGAATGAAAATTTTCAGAATGAACCCATTTAGTTCTGCCAATATCCATGTCACACTCCGAGCCTACACCCTGGACGTGACCGGCACTCGAGAATCATTGTTGGCCCCAAGCGAACCCCTGACATGGCTCAATACTCAATGGAAGACTTACTCAGCAACGAAAGAACTTTAAAAGTAAAGTTTTAACTCAAATATCTCAAATGAACAACTCAGAATATAATAAAATATTCAACTAGCTAGAAATAGGCAACTCAAGTCATTAAAACATTCAACAAAGAAATGAAAAGACTCCTTAACTGCTACTGTCTATCTATCTATGGAACATCTAATACTATGAGGGATGTCGGGACAAGACCCCCGATCATCCTAACAAACTTAAATAGATTAAGATAAATAAGGGACCCTCCGGAAGCAAGGAGGCTCACCAAACAACTTTGGAACTGCAGATGGTATCAACGAATCGCCTGTTGATGGCCCTGATCTCATGTATCTGCATCATGAAACGATGCAGGCCAAATGACATCAGTACATTGAATGTACGAGCATTAAAGGGAATACTGAACATAACATAAATGCTTGAACTTGGAAAGAAGGAAACATACTCACCTCAACCCTACTCAACTCAACCTCAACTCATGGATACTCAACTCAATGCAGTATAAAACAACAATAAAAGTGCAAATTATATAAAGCATTTAAAACAGTAGATAGAAACTCAATGTATTTTAAAAAATATAGTAATAACTTAGTTTGTATGTAAAGATACTAAATAACTCTGTTTGAGAGATTCTCTAACCGACAACACTCACTATGAGGTATGTGATGATACATCGTCTCACCCACGCTGCCAAAACTATCCTATACCTTGCCGGGGTATAGAAATTCTCAACTAAGTGGATCCACTAAGCTATGCTTAAAAATCAAAAAGGAATCATCTAAAAGGTATGACCCTTTCTACCCACGTTGGCTACATGGTTTATGAGGACTATGAGTTATCTGAACTCGTCCCCATATCGGTGTTCAATACTACTCCCAAAATATAACTTAGCTCGTATGTTTAAACACATTTCCTTATCCTCAACTTTGAGATTATTACTCAAAAGATTTCTCTTAAAAGAGATAGTACTCAAAACTCCTCATGAACTCCTTCAGAAATCGGTGTTTCCCCTAATTTAAATGTAAAAAAAATTACTCTTGGGAATACTTAGTTCTCATATATTCATTTTGAAAAATAAAACTCAACTCTCCTCATCATCAAAACTCAATTATTAAAACAAGTTTTAAAAGATTGTAAAAGACTTCTTAAAATAACTCGAAAGAACTCTCAAGACTTTACTCTTAACTCTACCTTGAATTTGAATTATGAATTCAAGGGTTATGATTCATGTTATGAATGATCTCTCGATGTTTAGATGTAGTTTAGAGTGGTTAGAATCAGAAAGGAGTAAAGGTACACCTTAAAGGAACTTCAACGGAGAAAACGACTGAAAACAGAACGGGGAAGGCAACCCTGGCGCACTGAGTGGCGCGGGGCGCCAGCCCCTAAACTACAGAGGGCGCTTCCAGGTGCACTGCTGGCGCAGCGCACCAGCCTCTGCCCATGACTCCCGACGAATTTTGTTCTCTCATTTTATGATGCTTATTCGCCTAAAATCGAATGGTTTCTTCCCAACCCTCTTAGATTCATTTACTCAATTTATTTACATGAAAATCTACTCAAAACCCTCAAGAACAAAGATCGTTAACAAGGTCCTCACCTCAAGAACTCAACCAAACATCATAATTTCAAGAACGAAAGCAACACTTTAAGAACACTCATCAAGAATTCATCAAGAAGTTAACATTCCAAATATTATGGATAAAATTCGATTATGTAAATTATTATTGGCGTGTGGTTGAATGAACCCAACACTATTAAAACTTACATACCTCGATTTGGCGAAACAATTCCTCGATTCACAAGAAATCTCGATCGTTCTTCCTTTTCTCCTCTTTTCTCTTCTTGAACTCTCTTCTAAAACCCTAAGCATATTTAGGATTGTGAAACTGACCCAATTAAGTCTAGACCCCTAAAATAATACTAAAACATTTTAAGATGATGGGATAAGGAAAAGACCAAAAAACCCCTTACTAATTCAGATAAATTTCCTTAACTGGGAAGGCTGACTTCAAACAGGCATATCTCCCTCATTCGAACTCGAAACTTAGAAAAATTGGTGGTGCTAGAAAGAGGATTCAAAGAACTTTCATTTGATATCTTATGGGGCACCTAACTCATTTTGTACTGAAATTTATGGTCGTTTGAAGTTGACCCAGAACTCACAACTTAGGCATAACTTGCCAAATTATCAATTTGGCTCTTTCCAAATTAGTTCTTTCTAAATTTAGCCTTTTGTAAGGCCGAGGTGTTACTGTATCTCCCCCTTGGAAATATTTGTCCTCCAATGAGATTACTCTAACCATAAATGAGGGTGGAAACATCTAACACCCAGCTCAAACACCCAACATGCAATTAACACAAAACAACATATTAATTAAAAAAGTCCTTTACAAAAATCATTACCTTGGTCTGGAATTTATCCGCAAGGAAAGAGATGTGGGTATCTCTTCTTCATATTATCCTCAGCCTCCCAAGTAGCTTTCTCAACAAACTGGTTCCTCCATAAAACCTGGACTGATGCTACCTCCTTGGTTCTCAACTTGCGAACCTGACGATCAAGTATCTCCACAGGAATCTCCTCATAAGACAGACTGTCCTTAATACCAATATTTTCAGTATCTATGATAAGTGAAGGATCACCCATACACTTATTCAACATAGAAATGTGAAATACCGGATGTACTGCTGCTAATTCTGGCGGCAGCTCCAACTCATAGGCTACATTGCCAATTCTCTTGGATATCCTGTAAGGACCAATATACTGGGGACTAAGTTTCCCGTTCTTGCCAAACCTCATAACACCCTTCATGGGTAAAGCCTTCAAATAAACCCAATCATCCACCTCAAACTCCAATTCCCTCCTCCTAACATCTGTATAGGCTTTCTGACGACTCTGCGCTGTTTTCAACCTTTCTTGAATAGTCTTCACTTTCTCCATAGCTTGATGAACCAAGTTTGGTCCTATCAACCCAGCCTCACAAACCTCAAACCATCCAATAGGTGATCTACATCTTCTCCCATAAAGAGCCTCATAGGGAGCTATTTGGATGCTAGAGTGATAACTGTTGTTGTAAGAAAACTCAATGAGAGGTATGTCATCATCCCAATTTCCCTTGAAATCGATCACACACACCCTCAACATATCCTCTAAAGTATGAATCGTACGCTCTGCTTAACCATCAGTCTGAAGATGGAAAGCAGTACTAAGGTTCACCTTCGAACCCAAACCCTTTCGGAAAGACTTTCAAAATTGTGCGGTGAATTGCGCACCTCTATCTCAAATAATGGGCACCGAAACTCCATGACGTCTCACTATCTCTTGAATATACAGTCTGGCATAATTTTCTGCTGAAAAAGTAGTCTTTACTAGTAAGAAATGGACTGATTTAGTCATTCGATCTACAATCACAAAAATCGAGTCATGCTGCTTGAGAGACCGCGGTAAACCAGTGATGAAATCCATATTGATCATCTCCCACTTCCATTCTAGAATATCTATGTTCTGATCCATACCACCGGGCCTCTAGTGCTCTACCTTGACTTGTTGGAAATTCGGGCACTTAGAAACAAACTCTTCAATACATCTCTTCATACTACTCCACCAATAAACTTCTCTCAAGTCACGATACATCTTTGTGGAACCAGGATGGATAGAATATCTGGAGCTATGAGTTTCCTCCATGATCCTCTCTTAGAGTTCATCCACCTTTGGTACACACAATCGATCTTGATATCTCAATACACTATCTCCTCATTGTTTAAAAGCCATCACTTTCTGCTTATGAAAATTTGCCTTCAATTCAAGCAAATTAGGGTCTTGGTCTTGTTTCTCTTTCCTTTTAGACACTAATGATGATTCAGCCCCATTCATAACCACCACTCCTCCTTCATTGGAATCCCTTAACCGGACTCCCAATCGTGCAAGTCTGTGCACATCTTTTGCTAATTCTTTCTTGCCTTCCTAAACATGGGCGGTACTACCCATAGACAATCTGCTCAAAGCATCAGTAACAACATTAGCCTTACCTGGGTGATATAGAATACTCATGTCATAATCCTTGAGTAACTCCAACCACCTCCTCTGTCTGAGATTAAACTCTTTCTGACTGAATACATACTGAAGACTCTTGTGATCGATGAACACATCTACATGAACACTATAGAGATAATGACGCCATATTTTCAAAATACTACATCAGCCAACTTTAGATCATGGGTTGGGTAATTCGTCTCATGAAACTTAAGTTGTATGGAGGCATAAGCTATAACCTTGCCATTATGCATCAATACAAAACCTAGTCCAACTCTAGACGCATCACAATACACAACAAAGCCTTGCATACCCTTCTGTAAGGTCAACACTAGGGCAGTATTCAACCTAGTTTTCAATTCCTGAAAGCTTTTCTCACAAGCTTCAGACCATTGAAACTTTGTTGTCTTCTAAGTCAACTTGGTCAACGGGGATGAAATAGATGAGAACCCCTCGACAAACCTCCAATAATAACCAGCCAATCCCAAGAAACTCCTAATATCAGTTGGAGATGTGGGTATAGGCCAGTTCTGCACTATCTCAATCTTTTGAGTGTCAACTTGAATCCCATCACCAGAAACAATGTGGCCTAAGAATTCCACAGACTCAAGCCAAAATTCACACTTGAAAAATTTAGCATACAACTCCTTATCCTTTAGAGTTTCGAGAACTACTCTGAGATAACTAGCATGATCCTCCTCATTCGTCAAATAAATCAGAATGTCATCAATGAAAACGATAACAAACATATCAAGATAAGACTTAACCACTCTGTTCATAAGGTCCATGAACGCTGCAAGAGCATTTGTCAAACCAAATGACATGACTAGAAACTCATAATGACCATAGCGGGTCCTGAATGCTGTCTTAGGAATGTCACTTTCTCTTACTCTTAACTGATGATAGCAAGATCTGAGGAAAATCATAGAAAAACAAGTAGCACCCTGAAGTCGATCGAAAAGATCATCAATTCTTGGAAGAGGATACTTATTCTTGATAGTAACCTTGTTCAATTGGCGGTAATCAATACACATCCTAAGAGAACCATCTTTCTTCCTCACAAATAAGACCGGAGAGCCCTAAGGTGAGACATTTGGTCGAATGAAACCTTTATCAAGAAGATCTTTCAACTGCTGTTTTAACTCTTTCAACTTAATTGGAGCCACTCTATGGAGAAATAGATATAGGACAAGTATCAGGAAGAATATCTATACCGAAGTCTATTTCTCTCTCACGAGGGACTCCAGGAAGATCATCTGAAAAGACCTCTGGAAACTCACTTACAACTGGAACTGACTGAATATGTGGTGTTTCAACACTAGAGTCATTAACTCGGACTAAGTGATAGATGCACCCTTTGGAAACTAAATTTCTCGTCTTAAGGTACGAAATAAAATGACCCTTAGGCACTGCTGAACTACTCCTCCACTTAATAACGGATCATTAGAAAACTAGAACTTAACTACTCGTGTTGTACAATCAATTGAGGCATAACAGGGATGAAGCCAGTCCATACCTAGAATAACATCAAAGTCCACCATATCTAGCTCAACTAAGTCAGCCATGGTGTACTTGTGATTGACAGAAATTGTACAATCACAATAAAATCTCTCAGGTAGAATAGACTCACCAACAGGTGTGGAAACACTGAAGGGCTCAAGAAGTTGTTCGGGGATAATATCGAACCTCATAGCAACAGATGGAGTCACAAAAGATAGACTCGCCCCTGGATCTACCAATGGATAAACATCAAAAGTAAAGAATTTGATCATACCAGTGACAACATCAGGTGAATTTTCTTGCTCTTGGCGACTGGTGATAGCATATAGACAGTTTGCTCCTCCGCCTGTCCCTGAAGTAGTTCCTCTAGGAACAGCTCTGTCAGTCAAAGCCACTGAAGAAGATTGGGCTCTATTTCCCCCATTACCACCTCCCTGCCTATTCTTTGGGAACTCTCTCATGAAGTGACCATTCTGACCACACTTGAAGCAACCTGTGGAGCCATCACGACACGCTCCTGGGTAGTTCCTACCACACTTAGCACATGCAGGAGTCCCATTACTTCCTTATGACATACTACCTTGAGACTGTGCAGGTCTAGCTCTAAAGTTCTGAGAATTCCGATCCTTGAACTCACCTCTATTCCTTGGTACAGGTGCACTAGCAAACGATGGATCAGGTCTATTTGACTTTTGCTGAAAAGATGATCGGTTCGAATTACTCTTCTGTTTCCCGGACTCATTTCCTGTTGTCTTAGACTTCTTGTTTCGGAACTCCTCCCTATCTCTAACTTATCTTTCTCAACCTGTTGCACATGGATCATCAGCCTTGCTATGTCCATGTCCCCTATCAACATCGTAGACTTACCCTCTTTGCTTGACAGACGAGACAATCCAGACACAAACAAGCTCATCCTGCTCCTCATATCAGCAACCAACTCCAAAGCATAATGGGACAGTTGAGTGAACTTGAGGCTGTACTCATGCACACTCATGGATTCTTTCTTAAGAGTGAGGAATTCTCTTACATTTTCCTCTCTCAGTTCATGGGGAAAGAAACGCCCCATGAAGGCCTCTTCGAACACAGCCCAACTCACAATTGGTGCACCCTCAGCTCTACTCTTCTTCCATTGATCGTACCATACTCTAGCAACACCCTTCAGTTGGTATGCAACTAGTTCCACTTGCTCAGCATCAACAACATGCATCACCTCAAACACTTTTTACAACTCTTCCACAATGTTTTCTGGATCCTCAATGACACTTGAACTGGTGAAGTTTGGAGGATTCATCCTTAAGAACTCACGGATCCTGGATGTATCAGCCACATCTTGTCGATTTTTTCTTTGTTGCCGAGCTTGGTTGGTCACCACTTGACTCAACATCCGGATAGCATCCCAGAAGTCAATATTAGTGACCTCTCCTTGGGGTTGCACTTCTGGTGCATTAGGGACCCCTTGATCCTGAGGATTAACATTCCTCCTATAAGGACGACCTCAGACAGCTCTTCGTGGAGGCATGATCTGAAAGATGCACGCAAGCACGAATTAGAAAGAAACTTTATTGAGTTGAACTCTATCGCATGAATATAGTATGAAAGAAGTGAGATAGTTCCTAAATGTTGTCATCTCCTAATTATATATGTGGCGTGCTTTACACCGATAACTAGGACTCTACATACACGGCTTTATAGACACCCTAGGACTCTTGAACTCTGTGCTCTGATACCAAGTTTTTCACACCCCAAGCCTACACCCTGGACGTGACCGACACTCGAGAACCATTGTTGGCCTCAAGAAAACCCTTAGCTTGGCTCAATACTCAGCGGAAGACTTAATCAACAACAAAAGAAATTTAAAAGTAAAGTTTTAACTCAAATATCTCAAATGAACAACTCAAAATATAATAAAATATTCAACTATCCAGAAATAGGCAACTCAAGTCTTTAAAACATTCAACAAAGAAATGAAAAGACTCCTCAACTACTACTGTCTACTATCAATGAAGCCTCTAATACTATGAGGGATGTTGGGACAAGACCTCCGATCATCCTAACAAACTGAAATAGATGAATATAAATAAGGGATCCTCCGGAAGTAAGAAGACTCACCAAACAACTTTGGAACTGCAGATGGTATCAACAAATCGCCTATTGATGACCCTAATCTCCTGTATCTGCATCATGAAATGATGCATGAAAAATGACATCAGTTCATTGAATGTACGAGCATGTAAGGGAAATACTGAAAATAACATAAATTGTAACGACCTGATTCCGTCGTTAGGAAAAAGCCAATGGAGAAAGAATTGGGGCTAGAAAACTTTTGAGTAGTAACTTGGAAATTCCTAGCCTAGTCCAGATTTGGATGATATCTGAGTCACTGGGGTCTAGAGAAATCTGGTAATGAATGAGAGATCTAATTATGAATTTTATCACATGAGTATATAGCTAAGACGTTAAGGAACCCGTATAACTTTACAGAATCGAATTCGGGCGAGTAGAACTCCTGAAACTGATCTTAGCGTGAATGGGTAATTTCTGAGTTTCATGGGTTGAAGGTGTGTTGTGAAATGGGGGTTTGAAACTCGTTAATTAACTCTGTTTCCATGCAAGCCGCCAAGACAGGATTATTCACGCCAGGGCGGGGCCGCTGTAGCGGGATGAGGTCCGCCACAGTGGGACAGACACGACTTAAGTCTGAAATAAACCCCAAAAACGTTATTATTCTGCAACATTTGATCTTGAGAGCTAAGGAATGGCCCAGGGTATTTATTGAAGGTTTTCCACCTTTTCTAGCACCAAAGGTAAGGTTTTTACTCCCCCAATCCATTTTTCAATCCGTGGAACTTAGTTTCTTGGGTAATTATCGATGGGGGAGGGTTTTCATCTGGGATTTGTGGTGGAAGAATCCCTAAACTGGCTATGGGGATCAAAGGTTTGGCCTAGGGTTGATATTATTGATTATAATCCGGCTAATTAGTTCTTGTTTATTGATCCTCACATTATATTGATTGTTTGTAGACCAAGAACAAGCGGAAAGAATTCGGAAAGGGAAGAATCAAGTTTCTTAGGGGATTCAAGCTTTGTTCGATGTAGGTGATGGTTTGATTTCATGTTTGTGTGATATATGTTAGTATTTTCTTCATTGTAATGCATGTATGTATGCGAATGTTGCACTATTGATCACACCTAATGTAAATGAGTATGAATGAATGATTGTAAGTCATGAATCAACACTTGATTGTATGACTATGAGAATGTATATTGTGATTGTGATTGTTGTATGTTGAATGGATCGGGTGTCACATTCCGACACACTAACTGGGATCTAATGTCACGTACCGACATACATATTGGATCGGGTGTCACGTTCCGATACACTAACTGGGATTGGATGTCACGTACCAACATACACATTGGATCAGATGTCACGTTCTGACACACTAACTTAGATCGGGTGTCACGATTCGGCACACTAACAGTTTGGGTATGGGTTCCATGAGAGGACCAATGACTTGTTGTATATATGCGTATTATTGAGATTGAGAAATTGTACGTTACTCGTAAATGATAATTGATATTGTATATGTTCGGTGTGTGCATGTTTATGATGTTGTAATGACTTATATATGTTTCACTTATTGGAATAGCCGCGTGATCCTACCAGTACACGGTGGTTGTGTACTGATACTGCACTTGCTCTTTCTTTGTTGAGTACAGGGCATCTTCAGGCGACTACTGACAGACCTCATCTAGGAGATCAGTGATCAATCAGATTCAAGGGTGAGCCAGTTCTTCCAGGCTGCCATGAGTTCTCCTTTTGCTCGGTCCATCTTATTCAGACTTAGATTAGCACTTTAGATATTCTCTTGTTTAGTTGGGTTGCACCCATTTTCTTAGACTTGTTGAACTTTAGATATTCTCTTGTTTAGTTGGGTTGCACCCATTTTCTAGGGGAATTTCCACATTAGTTGTTAGATGTTAGTTGAACTTTCGGAGTTTATGGGGACTCCGTATTAATTATATAATTATTTAAACCTGCTTCTGTAGCTTTAAATGTGTAGTACTTTGGTTAAGTTGATTAGTTGGGCTATAGTTTTGGTTCTCCCACCGGAGGGTTAGTGTGGATGCCAATTACGACAGTATGGGTCGTGACATAAAAGCTTGAACTTGGAAAGAAGGAAACATAATCACCTCGACCCTACTCAACTCAACCTCAACTCATGGATACTCAACTCAATGCAGTATAAAACAACAATAAAAGTGCAGTTTATAAAAAGCATTTAAAACAGTAGATAGCAACTCAATGTATTTAAAAAAATACAGTAATGACTCAGTTTGTATGTAAAGATACAAAATAATTTTGTTTGAGAGATTCTCTAACCGACAACTATCACTATGAGCTATGTGATGATACAGTGTCTCGCCCACGCTGCCATAACTGTCCTATACCTTGACGGGGTATAGAACTCCTCAACTAACTGGATCCACTAAGCTATGCTTAAAAAATAATAAGGATTCATCTAAAAAGTATGACCCTTTCTACCCATGTTGGCTACATGGTTTATGAGGACTTTGATTTATCTAAACTCGTCCCCATATCAGTGCTCAATACTAATCCCAAAATATAACTTAGCTCATATGTTTAAAAACATTTCCTCATCCTTAACTTTGAGATTATTACTCAAAATATTTCTCTTAAAAGAGATAGTACTCAAAACTTCTCATGAACTCCTTTGGAAATCGGTGTTTCCCCTCATTTTAAATGTATAAATATTTACTCTTGGGAATACTTAGTTCCCATATATTCATTTTGAAAAATGAAACTCAACTCTCCTCATCCTCAAAATTCAAGTACTCAAGTCTTAAAACAAGATTGTAAAAGACTTCTCAAAATGACTCGAAAGAACTCTCAAGACTTTACTCTTAACTCTACCTTTAATTTAAATTATGAATTCAAGGGTTATGATTCATGTTATGAATGATCTCTCGGTGTTTAGATGTTGTTTAGAGTGGTTAGAATCAGAATGGAGTAAAGTTACACATTAGAGGAACTCAAACGGAGCAAACGACTGAAAACAGGATGGGGCAGGCGACCCTGGCGCACTGAGTGGCACAGGGCGCCAGCCCCTAAACTACAGAGGGCTCTTCCTGGCGCACTACTTGCACGGCGCGCCAGCCCCTACCCAGATCTCCCGATGAATTTTGTTATCTGATTTTCTAACCTTAATTCGCCTAGAATCGAATGGTTTCTTCCCAACCCGCTTAGATTCGTTTACTCAACTTATTTACATGAAAATCTACTTGAAACCCTCAAGAACAAAGCTCGTTAACAAGGTCCTCACTGATTAACGTTTCAAGCACACCTCATCCAATTCTAGGTGTAAACGATGGTTAAGCATTATAAAACCCAACAAATGAGTTGGGTCGAATCCCACAGGGAGCGGTACGTGTTCAAATTCAATCAAGAAGTACGAATGTGGTCTAATCAGCCATAGGAAGAGAAATTATAGAAAAAGACATAAAACAAATAAAAGAGGTAACACGAATGTCAAATGGGGGGTTTTGGTTTGCAATTATCAACTACAACGCGGTCAAATAGTAAAGAAATAATAATAAGTAGGGGAATTCTCGGGATGTGATCGATTATAGGCAAATTTGATATATGGGTAATTGAAACTACTAGAAATTAGCTAAATATCAGTGGATAGGCTAGACTATAATTGAAATAGCTTTCTCCCGAACAACTATTCCGCTTCAAGTGATTTCTCTCGAACATCAACAAGCATAGCAATTAAGAACAACCCATAACCTTAATGCATCTTCTCTCTCGAGCAAGATGGGTAGGACTGGGTTTAGGATTCACTCTCTCGAGCTGAACCCAAATCAACCCAATACATATAAATCATTAATCAATAATCTTAGTTCTAAAACCTCTCTCTCGAGCAAGCTAAGAACACTAAAATAGAACTGCATTTG
>JAJONR010003196.1:0-56278 GCA_029582245.1 Solanum etuberosum | reverse complement strand
ATAAATATATATATATATATATATATATATATATATATATATATATATATATATATATATATGATTTTCAAAAGAGTTTGATAATTTCATGTCTGTATTTGCGTTCTTGCAATTTTATAAGATGTCACTGGAGGGACACAATTTTACGTTAATTTTAATTATTGAATCGAATTATATTTGAGATTTGCACTTGATTTTTTGTGTGGAGAAAGGGCGAAATTATTATTTTTCAGTTGGTCTGGAGTGAGATAGAGCTGGAGGAGAAATTAGTTAAATTCCACAAAAATAACTTTTGAAGGTGTAGATCTTTAATTTTTACCAATCTATCTCTGAATATTTTGAAACATAATTCTGTTTGGGTGGTGGAGGCATAACATTAGGGTAAAGGGAGGAAAGAGAAAGAGCAAAAGAAGGACAAGATAAATTATCAAAAGAAGGGCGAAATAATATTTTCGTATTATTTTTATTTTTTTAGTTACTTAATTATTTTATTAGTATTTTATGATTGTTCACAATCAAAGGTGTGTTAAATCTTTTAGAATTTAATTGAATTTCTAGCTTTACAGGTACCATGTAATACACATGCATAAAATAAGTAATTTTGTAGAAGTAACAAAAATAACTAATAACTAGCAATAGGAATTAAATTTTAACTTTTCGGCATGATAAAGAACATATATAATAAACTCCGACTGAAAAAGATTTTGTTTTCCTTTTTCCACTTTAAGAAACTTCTAAACTCAAAGGCAATGCGTAAATAATGAGTTAGGGTTTCTTTTAGATACTACTTACCACAACGAATTCGGTGTAATCCTATAGGTGAAGTCAAGAGTGGGTAATGTTTATTTAGATCGTACCCCTACCTTGAGATGGCAAAGAAGTTGTTCTCGATAGATCACCCATAGGTTTGCCCTTATTTTCCAATCAACATTTGTTTCAGCTCACTCAAGATCACAAAGGTCTTTTCACGGCTTGTAATTGGGCTGAGTGTCAAGGTATGGTCATTTAGGCTCAGTGGCTGCTACCTCCATGAAGTGTGGCCTGATCATCAGTTTCCTCCTTTTCTTTAACAATTCAAGCATGCTCATAATCCACCCCATTATTAGACTTCAAATGAATTACCGGATGCCCCATTTCTTTTACAATTTTCATCACTTTATTTCACAACTTTTTCATTCTTTTTCTTTGCTTCTTTTCACTCTTTTTTTTTATATGGAGGAGTTCCATATTTTTCAAAACCATTACTCAAAGGGGGATTTTTCACACTTCTTGACTTTCCTCCTCTTTTCACCACACCCCCAACTTAGGCTTTTGGTCTACGTTGGCTATTCACACAAACCAAACTTCTTGAAAGTTATGGGTAGATGGATAAAGAGGGATCACACTTGTTAAGTTTCTTCCAAGAAAAGGGTCAGGCTCCATAGGGTTCAAACAAGGTTCACACATCTCACAAGGTTGGCCACAAAATAGGTATATTGTCAAATTGTTTCACTCTTCAAAATTGTTTCCTAAGATCATATCAAGTGCTTGCATCACTTAGTCAACCGGACCAACGGGGCAAATTCTAGGTGTCATCACACAATTGTTCAAAGTAATTCAACACATCAGGCATTGACACAAATATCAAACAAGACTCCACACTTTTGCTAGTGTGCAATGTTCATCACAAGAGGCTCGTTCGATAACCGGCTAGTCACAACGAGATTCTAAAAGTTCACACATTGTTTATGAAACTTCATTGGCCTCATTGTAGCCGCACATTCATTTCATTCAATTAAGAGCACTATTTAAGTCATCGGTATTGATCATAACTGATACTCAAATTTTCACAAGAACAACCACAAGCCACAATCACAAACAATAGTGGTGGCATAAAATTTTAAAATAGGTCAAAACCATTTCCATTCAAAACAAGGAGCCACAAGCTCAACCATCCACAAGATAAAATTTAAAACACATATATAGCTCAAAATACCCAAAATTCACAAATAAAACAGAATCACAAGAGGTAGGTATGGAAATACCTCACCCCACCGACAAAAGAAAAGCAGTTGTCCTCAAATGCAACTAAAAACACAAAAATCACAAAAACAACAGAGAGGGAGGTAAAGAATGATCCTGTCTACACAGTCGCTCCATCTGTCGGGGCATCAGTGCCCGGGGTCACACTCTATGCATCAGTAAGACTAAATAAGAAATCAACAACATAAAACACGATTTAAGCACATACCCAACATAAAATAACACAATTTATCGAATGCATTCGAGTTCAACCACTAATCAAGAGTTTGGAGTTTGGAAAACCAACCTGAATACCGAATTTAGAATTTGATAAGCTAGGCAGCAATGCACTCCAAATCCAAATACGAGATCAAGAGCCCAAAGCAAGTAAAATAGCAAAAATACGGGAAATCAAAAGTGCGAGTGTGAGTGTACGAGGTTAGAAATAGGAGAATATGAAAGATTTTGAAATTTTAAATTGTTTGGCCTTTTAAAACCTTTCAGTTCGTGGCCCTTTCGGCGGTGTAAGTCGTCCACTGTGAACCACTCGGCGATGCTTTGAGTGGTAACTTACCTCACCGAGTTTTACAGGATTCCCAGTTATCTTGGGGGTCCAAACGGCGGACAAAATCGGGCTCGCCGACCTGTTTGGTGAGTCACCAATTAATTAATTGGCCCGCCAAGTTTTACAGACCTCCACCTAAAGTTTTGTTGGTCCAACGGCTTTCCAAGTCGGGCTCGCCGACCTCTTCGGTGAGACGCCGACTGGACTCTATGGCTCACCAAACTGCACATTCTCAAACACACTCCACTCTTCAACCTGCACAATCAACACCCATTATTCAAAATAAAACTTAAAGCATTAAAAACTTGGGTTGCTTCCCAAGGAGCACCTTATTTAACGTCGTGGCACGACAGAGATACCAATTCAAGCTACATTTTTGGGATTGGCCATTGCATTATTTCCATTGATGCTTATCTCCTCCTCTGTTTTACACCAACAACACAAAACCAAAAACAAAAATAAGTAGATTCAACTATAATTACAAAGATCACAATTCAACTTCAATAAAAGAATTTCAAACAACACCACTCCTCGGCAGCGGTGAAATTTTTATTAACGTTTCAACTACACCTCATCCAATTCTAGGTGTAAACGATCGTTAAGCAGTATAAAACCCAACAAATGAGTTGGGGTCGAATCCAACAGTGACCTGTACGTGTTCAAAGTTCAATTAAGAAGTACGAATGTGATCTAACTAGATATAGGAATAGACATTATCGAAAAAGACATGAAACAAGTCAAAGGGGTGACATTAAATGTCAGATGGGGGGTTTTGGTTTGCAATTATCAACTACGTTGCAGTCACAAACAGTTTAAGATAACAATAAGTAGAGGAATTCTCGGGATGGGATTGATTATAGGCTAATATAGACATATGGGTAGTTGCAACTATTAGAAAATAGCTAAATATTAGTGAGTAAGCTAGGCTATAAAGGAGGTAAAATTTCTCTCGAACATCAACATACATGCAAATTAAGAACAGCCCACACCTTAGTCCATTCACTCTCTCGAGCTGAATGTGTGGAAAAGGGTTTAGGATTCACTCTCTCGAGCTGAACCCAGGTCAACCCAATACCCACAGACCATCAATCAAAAACCTTAGTTCTAAAACCTCTCTCTCTCGAGCAAGTCAAGACCACAAAGGTAGAACTGCATTTGAAACTACAATTCTTAAATTAAACCACAATAAATGATTGAACTCACTTTTAAATAGCATTTAAACTAACAATTAGCAATACCCATAAGTTAAATCAACCCATAATCACATAATCACACCCCAAGAGTTGGGGTCTTACCGAACATCATAAAAAGATAAAAACCGTTATCGAATCGACTAGCCATCAACTAGGTACGAGGAATTCAAGCTTTACAATGCTCCAATTTGAAGAAAATTTGAAACCCACTTGCAAAATCTCCAAATGAGTCTCAAAACTCTCAAGTCTACTTAGAAACTTTAGAGAAAACTGTTCTACCCTAAGATGGATTCAAAATTCGATACTAAATTAATGTTCAACATGTAATTTATAGTCGCTGAAAATAAGCCACGAAGGGCCACTTGGTGAAGTAAGTCGGGCTCACTGAACCACTCGGCGAGCCGCCCTTTGACCTCTTCCATCGCCTTTTCGCCTTAGCATTTAGCATCCTTGAGGTCTGTAACTTTGGGTGATCTATCTTTGCTTTGCGGAATGACTCAGCGATTCGCCGACTGCTCCTTTTCGTCACTGACTTGGTCTCTTCCTTCAAGGCTTGGCACAGTGGAACTTTAGGCGGTTATATTAGCCACTCGGTGACACACCGAGTGGCTTTGGCGATCTTCAGGCTCGCCCTTCTTCATTTCTTCAGCTTGTTTTGTTCCTTTTTGCCTGTTAGTGTCCTTGGTTTGCTCCTCAATCTATATACCTGAAAATCAAGACATTAACATCAGTTTATAGCATAAATTAGGCATTTAAGGACACTAAATCTATCAAAACAAAGCCCTAAATGAGTCCAAATCTCAGACTCATCTGTTCGCGGTATTCCATGGGTGTGACTAAGATGTACCGAGATTTGAAGCAACTTTATTGGTGGCCTGGCATGAAGAAGGATATAGCGGAGTTTGTGGCTAGGTGCCAAAATGTCCAACAAGTAAAATATAAGTATCAAAGGCCTGTAGGTTTGCTTCAGAGAATGCCAATTCCGGAATGGAAGTGGGAAATGATAGCTATGGATTTTGTGGTTGGTCTTCCCAAGACATTGGGAAAGTACGATTCTATCTGGGTAGTGGTTTACAGATTGACTAAGTCAGTTCACTTCATTCCAGTCAGAGTATATTATAATACGCAACAATTAGCTAAAGTGTATGTAAAAGAGATAGTAAGGCTGTACGAGGTGCCCTTTTCTATCATCTCAGACCATGGTACACAGTTCACATCCAAGTTTTGGGGAAAATTGCATGATGAGTTGGGTACTCAACTCACCTTTAGCACAGCCTTCCATCTGAAGACGGATGGGCAATCGGAAAGGACTATTAAAGTGTTAGAGAACATGCTAAGGGCATGTGTGATTGACTTTGGAGGTCATTGGAATAAGTTCCTACCTTTGTGTAAGTTCTCCTATAATAACAATTACCACTCCAGCATTGATATGGCACCATTTGAGGCACTTTATGGGAGGGGATGTAGATCACACATTGGATGGTTTGAGGCTGGAGATGTCAAACCTTTGGGGGTTGACTTAGTGAAGGATACTCAGGATAAGGTAAGAAGCATCCAAGCTAAGCTCCTAGAAGCCCAAAGTTGACAGAAAAAGTATGCAAACCATAAGGTAAGAGACATGGCATTTCAGATTAGGGAGAAGGTTCTTCTTAAGGTGTCACGCATGAAAGGGGTGATGAGATTCGGCAAGAAGGGCAAGCTTAGTTCTCGATATATTAGACCCTTTGAAGTTCTTGACCGTGTAGGGCCAGTGGCATATAGGTTGGCTTTATCTCCTAACTTATCGGGAGTTCATCCGGCATTTCATGTGTCCATGTTGAAGAGATATCACGGTGATGAGGATTACATCATAAAATGGGACTCAGTGGTGTTAGACAAAGACCTTTAGTACGAGGAAGAACCGATTGCAATTCTTGATCGTGATGTCCGGAAGCTAAGAACCAAGGAGATGAAGTCTGTGAAAGTTCAATGGAAGCATCGTCCGGTTGAGGAAGCCACTTGGGAGACCGAGAAGGAAATACGACACAAGTATCCCTAATTATTCAGCGATTCAGGTACTAATCTACCCTTACTTTAAGCTAGTCTTTCCTAGTTGATCACTCGGGGATAAGTGATGGGTAAATTGGTATCTATTGTAACGAACTGATTTCGTCGTTAGGGAAAAGATAATGGGGAAAGAATTGGGGTTAGAAACCTCTTTGGTAGTAACTTGGAATTTCCTAAACTAGTCCAAATTTGGACGAAATCAGAGTCAGTAAGGTCTAGGGAAATCTGGTAATGAATGAAAGATCTAATTATTAATCTGATCACATGAGTAGATAGCTCAGATGTTAAGGAACTCGTACGACTTTACAGAATCAAATTCGGGCGAGTAGAACTCCCAAAACTTATCTTAGCGTGAACGGGTATTTTCTGAGTATCATGGGTTGAAGGAGTGTTGTGAAATTGGGGTTTGAAACTCTGAATTTAACTCTCTGTCTCCGTGCAAGCCGCCAAGGAAGGATTATTCCCGCCAGGGCAGGGCCATTGTAGCGGGATTATTCCCGCCAGGGTGGGGCCACTGTAGCGGAATGAGGTCCGCCACAGCGGGACAGACGTGACTTAAGTCGGAAATAAACCCCAAAAACGTTATTATTCTACAAGTTTTGTTCTTGAGAGCTAAGAGACGACCCAGGGCAAGTTCTTGACAGTTTTCCACCTCTTTTAGAACTAAAGGTAAGGAATTTACTCCACTAATCCATATTTCGATCAGTAGAACTTAGTTTCTTGGGTAATTATTGTTGGGGGAAGGTTTTGATCTGGGAATTATGGTGGAAAAAGCCCTAATTTGGTTATTCGGATCATGGGTTTGGTCTTGGGTTATTGGGTTAGTTATAATCTGGGTAAATTAGACTTTAATTATTGATCTTCGCATTATATTGATTGTTTGTAGACCAAGGACAAGTGAAAAGAATCCGGAAAGGGAAAAAAATCAAGTTTTTTAGGAGGATTCAAGCTTTGTTCGAGGTAGTTGATGGTTGTGATTACATGTTTGTGTGATGTATGTTAGTAATTGCGTCATTGTAATGCATCTATGTATGTGAATGTTGCACTATTGATCACACCTATTGTAATAAGTATGAATGAATGATTTTATACCATGAATCAACATTTGATTGTATGATTATTGAGAATGTACATTGTGATTGAGATTGTGTCATGTTGAATGGAACGAGTGTCACGTTCCGACACACTAACTGGGATCGGATGTCACGTACCGACATATATATTGGAACGGGTGTCACGATCCGACACACTAACTTGGATCGGGTGTCACGATTCGGCACACTAACAGTTTGGGTATGGGTTCCATGAGAGGTGCATTGACTTGTTATATATGCAATTATTGAGAGTGTGAAATTATACATTGCTCCTGAAATGATAGCTGAGATTGTATGTGTTCGGTATATGCATGTTTACTATGTTGTAACTGCTTATGTATGTTCACCTACTGGAATAGCCGTGTGATCCTACCAGTACACTGTGGTTGTGTACTGATACTGCACTTGCTCTTTCTTTGTTGAGTGCAGGGCATCTTCAGGTGGCTACTGACAGACCTCATCTAGGAGCTCAGTGATCGGTATCGAATTCAAGGGTGAGCCAGTTCTTCCAGGCTGCCATGGGTTCTCGTTATGTTTAGTCCATTTCTATTTGGAATTAGACTAGTACATTATATATTCCTATGTTTAGTTTTGGTTGCACCCATTTTCTTAGACTTGTTGAACTTTAGATATTTTGGTACATTGAGTTTCAGATTCTAGGGGTATTTTCCACAATGTTTAGCAATTGATTGTTAGACTTCCAGAGTTTATGGGAACTCCACTTTATTTCTTCATTTAAACCTGTTTCCGTATCTTTAAATGTTTAGTTTTGGGGTTAGTTGGTTAGTAGTAATGGTTCTCCCACCGGAGGGTTAGTGTCGGTGCCAATCACGACGGTCTGGGTCGTGACAAATGTAAAAACGGATACCTTTGGGAATACTCAGTTCCTCTATACTCTTACTTAATTCATACTTGGAAAATCTTTCTAAAAAATCTATCAAAATAATATTGTGATATGATCATTGATAACTCGGGATGTCATACTGCATAAACATTGATGGAATAACTAGATACCATAGTGATTAAAAATTGATGGCATACTTTATTGTTATACTAATCATGTTTTAGAAACTCTTTCTCAAAACTCATCTTTACATCCTCAAAAACTCAGTTTAAAACTCAAGTGCTGGCTTTAAAAAGCTTCTCAAGATTTATAACTCAATTCATAGGGTTAATGCGGAATTATGGACATGAACGACTCAACTCAGGGATCTTAATAGCATTATGAAAACTCAGTACTCAAAACTCAAGAACTCAAAACCCAACGATATTACTCATCTCAAAAATATTCAATTCATAGGGTTCATGCTGAAATATAGACATGAACAAATAAACTCAAGAATCCTAATGCATAACATATAGCAATTCAATAATTAGGAATAGAATTTCAAAAAGAAACATGAACTCAAGAACTCAAAATCAACTTATCTCAAAAATACTCAAATCTAGGGGTAGAATCCTAGATTTCTCTTTTACATATTTGAAAGTAGATGCAGGGCGTGAGGACGAACTAATCGAACACTATGATAGCCTTACATACCTGGAAGAACAAAGTTCTTGAAGAATCTTGAAGAAGAACTTGATTAGAAGTCTTGAAACCCTATCTTGAAGGAGAACAGTCAAGAAAACTTTCTTAAGATTCTTGAATTAGTTTCTTGAAATCTCTATGGCCAAAAATTATGATTTTCATTAGTGATTCATAATTGGATGGAGGAATTTGATTTGGAAAGAATAGAATTCTTGGAGAAAGACTTACCTTGAAGAAGAATCTTGAAAAATATGGAAAGAATCTTAAATGGAGTCTTCTACTTTGATTTTTTTTCTTAGGGTTTGAGAGAGAAGAGAATGATTTATTAAGAGATGAAAATCTGATTGTTTTGGGTCCTTAATTAGTCAAGAAATTCGTTTAGGGTTTTCTTAGAGGTAAAAAGACAAAAAGACCCTTTTTAATGTTTTCCCGTCGGCTAATTCGTCACTACACTGTATCTTGTTACTAAAATGGTAATATTTTTTTACTCTAAACTCGGATTGTTGCGAAATTGAAGGCGTTGGAAAGAAGATTCAAATACCTTTAATTTAATAGGTCATGGGCCACGTAACTCTTTATATTCTAATAGATATGGTCATTTGAAGTTGACTCAAAGAGAATCTTTCATCAAAACTTAATCGGTAAGGAAACTTTCAACTCTACTTTCTGCTAGGAGTTTCTAGTGACCTTAATTGATATCCAAAATCATTCCCACACTAAAGAATTTACCTTTACACATATGGGCAATTTAAGAATCATCCGGTACGATCTTATTCACAAATAAAGAATGGTTCGAGTCTTAACTTAGAAATTTTTGGTGTGTTACAGTTCATTGCAAGGCTCACTTCAAAATGTAACTAGTAAACATAAGATTCAAAAAGATCGCTCAAAAGTGCAACCACGTCGATTTCTTTCTTGCAACACAAACACTATACACCATGCTCATCATGAGTACTATTTAAGACATCAATATTGAACACAATCAATCCTCGAATTATTATTAATGAAAACTCAAGCATTTCACGATTTTCAAAACTAATTGTGTAATTGCAAATTTGAAAGAAAACAAAAGAGAGCAAATGATATAAACCAATCAAAACACTATAATATAAACAAAAACAAAATACTCCATCATTTAAAACTAAGAATAAAAATATACAAAGTAAAGGAGAATATTGGCACAAGTTCCCTAACCCCACCAAAAAGTAAAGTGCAGTGTCCTCAATGCAAAAGTAAAGAGTACGGGAGGAAGGTGAATAGTTCCCCTAAAAGGGATATTCCTGTGGAGTGCTCTCAGTGAGAGGAATGGCATCATTCGGGGCATCAGTGCCCGACAATAATATTACACAAGGCAGCACGGTAGGCTACTTCGAGGCATCAGTACCCACCATAGCAGTAGGAGGAATGGTGGAGTCTTAAGAGACTCCACTGTTAAGACTCCACTGGTGCCAATGGCAGAGGTATCCTCAAGGAATCTCTCCAAAAGTCACATGGACCATCGTCTCCTCAACATCCTGCAACTCAGTCAGTGTCAATGCAACTCTCTGCTCAGCCTCTTCTCTCTTCACCACCTTTTTGTATGTCTCCTCGTCCAAATCACCATTGGCCCTATCATCTTCTCTCATCTCATCCTCAACTACAACTTCAGTTATATCATCATCAGTCAGCTACTCAGCCACACCAGAAGGAAGCTCACTACTAGGAATAGTCAGGGACATGGACACTGAAACGTTAGGTAGGGGAACATTGCCCCAAAGCATCAAAATATCCATAGACCTCAGTAGGTCTACATCCGCGCTCAAGATTTCAATCTCACACTTCATAGGAGATATCATAGGTGTACTACCCTCAGCCTCCTCCCAAGTATCTACCCTAGCGGTGAGCATGTCCAACCTCACACCATGGGACTGGATCAAAGTCTTACACTGAGTCAACCTATCTCTCAATGGATCTATAGCCCTCTCTAACAGCTTAGACAAATCAGCCTCAACCCTTGTCGCCCTTGCATCCATAGACTGGCCAAGATTGCCGATTCGGTATATCATGGCCTAGGTCAATAGGAACTAGAAATAGGAGTAGGGGCAAGTGAAGCAGCAGCAGTCAAAGTGTAAGTGGAAGGAATTAAAGAAGACGAAGGTATACCTCACTGATCCACAGTATGAGCGGATGGAGTGGCCTCAGGAACTAAAGTAGCATGATCGACCACAAGCGCTAGGTCTAGTGGTGGTGGCTTCATGTGATCTGTATCATCCTGTAAATAGTGGGCCTCAATCCTCCAAATATGATTTGAGGAGGACGGGGTGATCCTAATTCAAACCTTCTCACACAATTGTGTGATCAAGATCGAGAATGGCAATGATTTGTGCTCCTGTCTGGCCCTTAGAAGCATATCCTCCACAATAATCGAACCCACATTGATGTGCTCCCTATCGATGATGGTACCCACTTACACTACCTAGGGATGCGAAAGGAGGGTTTCATTTTGTAAAGGCATGATATTGCTGCTAATGAACCCGAACCAGTACCGGGCCTTACATTTAGATCCTTCTTCTCAACTCTAACAACGTCAGGCATCAAAGGTGGAGAAAAATCATATATCAATTATGCCATCCACCATTCGAATTTGGTACATATCGTCCTGGTTTGAGGGAGTGTTAGGGACAGAGTTGATTTCACCCATGTGGCATTGTACAATTTTACCACCCACCTCAACCTCATCCAAGGGCTTCCAAACCGTGCCCTTGCTCTTCTTGGGTAAGGCTTGAGCATAGGCCATGTAAAATTCTTGCACCCAAGATGGAACATATGGGTTATGAGGCCTTGTGAACCTCTCAAATTTATGGAACTTAATTGTGTCCCAGATCGCCGGATAATCACTTATAACAACGTCTATGGAGAGTCATCTATTTTCAAGAATTGTCTGCTCTCCAGAAGCCTTGAGACTATTGAGGGCTCTTTGAGTGATTATTGGGTATACTCTGGATGTTGGTGCTTGAGTAGAATAGGGATGCACCAATTTGGACCTCATGTTCGTTCTTTTTCTTGCAACTATTTTTTTAGGTTACTCACTCACACACGTAGAAGAGCACAGAGTGGTTGGCTTTGGGTTAGAAGCTACAGATGGCTCGTTTATAGTTATGCCCCGGTGCCTCTTCAAAGGGGTATGGGGAGGAGACGAGTCCCTGTCTTACTCTGTATATGAAGACACTACATGTTCCCCCTTTGTTCTAGCCATAGCCTACAAAGCACGATCATTCAAATATAGAATCGATGAAGGTTAGTTGAAATAAAAATAACATTAAAGCATAGTTCCAAAATGTTATGAGGCTCGCCTAATGGGAAGGCCTTCCACCTAACTGGTTAGGCGAGCTCATGCTAGCTCACCGAATCAGACATTGCATAATTAAAAAGAACTCAGGCATGATGGGTGGAGTCATTTCCAACTTGGCGATTCACCGAGTTGGTTTCGACGAGCTAAGACAATTCCATCGGATCTAACAGTCCAAAATTTAAAGAGACAGGCATAAATGGTGATGTCCACTCCCACTTGGCGATCCGCCGAGTGGATTCGGTGAACTAAGGCAAGTCTGCCGAATATAAAAGTACCCAAGGTCACATATTCACTCAAGAAGGTGAGCTAGGGCTTACTCGGTAATTTACCTAACCACCTTGGTCAGCTAAGACAAGCCCGTCGAACAGGTAGTGTTCACCCCAGTGCCTATTTTTACAACTTAAACTAACATACACAACAATATCCAGTTCCCCAACTACTTAACAATCTACCCACATGGTTTTCTACCCATGGGTACTCAAATTTCCACCAAACATCACAAAATATTGCTTAAATTGATGATTTGCCCTTAAAAAAGTCATCACTCCATCTATCATTGGGCAAATACATGCAATTGGGTCAACATTGGGCTAATCAGACTTCACCCATGTAAAATTCTAATAAGACCCAACAATATTCAAGATTCAATTTCAAACTTTAACTAACACTACAAATTTTACAATTTAGGCATAGGTTCAAACATTTAACTCATGGGCATAGTTCAATAACAATAATGTTGCACTACCCAACAAAATTAACTAACAACATGCATCATATGGCCTTAAGCTCATACACAAAACAAAATTTGTAGCTCAAATAATAAGATAAAAGTCGAACGCTAACCTCCAGTAGAAGTGCACACTAGAAAATAAAGGGAGTTAGGGTTTGTGTCGACCCATCTAGTAAGACAACGCACTCCAAGCACTAGAAACTCACACACTGAAATATGCTTTTGGAAGTGAATGGAAGAAAAAGATCTCAAAGATTGCAAATCGTTTTCTTTTTAAAAATGAAAAGACCCTTGGCCTTCTTATACTAGGAACAATAGACGGTCACGACTAACGTCACCGCGTGCGTTCGGCGGATCGCCGAATGGAGCTGAAGCTTGCCAAAGAGGCCTGAAATGATACCAAACTTTAAGGTTAATTTGGCAAACGCAATGGACTTTGCATAGTGTACTTCGACGGACCGCCTTTTGGAGCTCAGATCACCTAAGTTGACAGTACACTTTTTCACATTTTCCAGCTCAAAAGGTAGACAAGAATGAGTCTGCACAATGTCTTTGGTTGATCACCGTTATGGTTTAGGCATCACCTATTGCTTCCTTCACAACACTTTGACTTTCTTTCAACCTACACTCACAACACACGTTATTGAAAGCAATAAAACAAAAGTAAAGAATTGGGTTACCTCTCAAGAAGTGTCTTATTAAACTTCGTGGCATGACATAGTTCCCTATATCTCAACAATCATTTTTGGGATTTGGGATGGTGAAACTCGACAATGTTCCCTTTTAATTTGCCTTGGATTGAGATGGGTAGAGATCTGGCACATTTGAGTTTCCAGTAGTTTGATGGACAGTGAATGAGAGGTCACCATTTGAGATAAAGTGGAGAAGTCATTTTTCAATTCCTTCAACCTTGTTGAAGATCCTTGAGAGCATGTCCTCAGTTCGGTTCCCTTCTGGACCAACTTGTTCCTTGGGTCATGGACAATCATAGGGAGGAACGTATCTATCCTTGTCAGGCTCCCTATCTCTCCAATTTCCACCTCGCCAATCTTTCCAACCACTATCTCTATCCTTGTTCCAACCTTGTTCCCACCTTGTCTCTGTTAGTTGAGGTGAAAACCCCCCATTTGGTTTCCCAAATATTCAAATTCCTCATTGTATAATTCCTTAAACTTGGCATCCTCCGGGAACTGCCTACTACTAGTTTCAACCGCATTCACTGATTTCAGTCCACCTCCCTTGACATGCTTGGATAACAAATCGAGTTGAGTCATTATTTTGGCCATGTTCTCATCTCACTCATGATATTTCTCAATTTATTCCTTATTCATACTCATATGTAGAAACGACACTTGGTCTTCTCTAGTATGTCATGCTCAGTTTACCTTAGTCGTGTCATCAAGCAACAATGATACCACCTCATATGGTTGTCACATTAGCCCACCTTGGGCAAGTTTATCAGTCACTCCTTTGTTTATTGAATCAATGCTACAAAAGAAGTATTGTAGTAGCAAATGGTCTGGGACACCATGTGTTGGGCATTGCAAGAGTAATTTCTGGAACGATAACCATGTCTTATGTAGAGGTTCACCTTCAATTCTCTTGAAGTTTTGGATTTAGTTTCTAAGCTTGACCATCTTAGAAGGGGGAAAGAATCTCTCCAAGAAGGCTTCAGTCAACTCCTCCCAAGATGTGATCGACTCATTTGGCAATTCTACCAACCATCTAGTGGCTTCACCCGTTAAAGAGAACTGGAATAACCTCAACCTTATGGACTCTTGTGAGGTGTTTTTGAACACAAATGGCCTACACACATCCACAAAATTTCGAAGGTGTTCATAGGGGTCTTCATGAGCTAAGCCCCCAAACATTCCTCTTAATTGGAGTAGTTGTAGCATTGTTCCGATCACATGAAAGACTGCCCTCCCAGCTGTGGGAGGTAATCGGATGGCTCCCGTAGTTTGAATGACGTTCACAGGCATATCATTCAAATCACCCATGTTGTCATTTTGATCGTAGTAACTATCATTGTCATTACCTTGGTTACTCATTATATTAGACCTGCAAATCAGCAAACAACAACACAAAACAAGAATCTACTTGTCACGACCCAGGGGTACCCCCTAGATGTAACATGACGTATATAGAACCCCGAAGAACTCCATACAAGCCACTTAGCTCTCATAACATAAGAAATATAACAATAAGAGTAAAACAATAGTCTAAGTCCAAAACATTTTATAAAAACAAAGCGGAAGTCTAATACACTTGTCTCATCATAGCCATCTAATAGGATAGAATGAATTGGGACTAGCCCATACATCATGTCCAAAAGAGAAATACATGAAAAGAAACTACAAAATAAAAGTCCGTCCTCAAAGCATGAGGACTCACCAAAGCTCAGAAATATATCAAGTCAACCTCTACCCACGAAACTGATGACCCTGACTGTCGGACCCTACATTTGTGGAAATATTGGCAAGAGTATGCCTTAGTAAAAAACAATGTACCAAGTATGATAACCATGCATAAAACATTAAAATCATGCTAAAAGGGACTTTTCATTTCATGACATGCAATTGACCAAGCTAAACATGATATAAAGAGTTATAAAACATAAGTCATAAAATCATGGTCAATGCAAGCTAACTTCATCTTTAAAACCTTTGAAATCATATGCAATACTTCTTGAAGTAACCTTATTTCATTATTAATGTGGGGAATTAGCCTTAACTGACATAGAGACCATGTGAGTTATAACATGATCCCCCGGTGTGTGTCCCCCACACCGAAAAGGGTTGTCCTACTTACCAAGGTAAGGACCATGAACTTCTAGCTTAAGTGGATCCACTAGCTAATCAACCTATGGGGGCACATAGTTAAGGGATAAGGAGATTGCTACTAGAAACCCGGCCTCTACTAACGGGGGAGCTTCCATCTCATGAGATTGCTTCTAGAAACCCAGTCTCTACTACGGGAAAGCTTCTATCTCATCATCAATATCCACTCGGTGCTAAGCACAAATCCCATGGAATAGTCATTTGTTATTTGACCTCATTATTCATGGAAAGGTGCCCTTGGACAACCAAACCAAGCTAGTTTCATTAAGATAGCTCCTTAGTCTTTGATTCAATTATGTGAGAAAGCTTTTCAACCTAAAAATCCTTTCGATGTGAGAAAACCTTTCACATCATGTTAGTATGTGTTTATGAGGATATCATTTCACAACACAACATCATCATTGGTACTTTACTCTCAAAGCACCCTTAAAACATTTGCATAGATTTCATAAGAAAATGCATAAATTCATAATTTACCTCTTGAGGTTCAAAACCCACTTTCAATGATCATTACTTAGAAAACATGGGTTAGATATGAATTTAATCATAAATACATGTAAAGCTTGCAATACATGCTTAATTTCATAAAACACTTCCTTGAAGATCCAAATCCCACATCATATAATTCATAACTTGAAAACATGGGGATTACATGAATTCATGGGGAAATCATCATAAAATCATCATGTATCCTCAATTCATGCATAAGAGATTATAATTCAATCATTTAAATCAACATTTAAGAGAACCCATGATAATTGAAGAAAATCCTAACTCAATTGGGGAATTCTACATTTAGAAATAGGGGAATTTAGGAACTCCATGGATGGAAGGAATCCATGGATGAAAACTATCATATCTTGAATCCAAATGCTAGCCTTCAATGGAGGAATTGAGATCTTGACTTGAGTCCCTAGGTTGAATGTTCTTCTTCTTCAAGTTTCTAGAGAGAGAAATGTATTTGGAGTGGAGATTTTGTTCTTTTGCAAATTTTGAAGAATGAAGTGAATGGGTTAATTTGGGTGTTGAAAATACTTATATAGGGGTCTTAGTGAAGGGTAAAACGACATAGTATAGGAACTAATTAATTAGAAAAAGACCGAACTGCCCCTGAAATAACTATCAACCTGCCAACCATGGACCCCAGTCGATGGACCGTGGTATGACCCACGGCCCGTCCTGGTGGACCATCGATGGTGGTCAGAAACCATGACTTTGGGGCTTTGAACCACGGACCGTGGTCTGGCCTACGGTCTGTAGGTCATGTCGTGGTCCTGAGCCTCTGAACTCCCTTAGGCAAAGCCATCCACGGACCACACCTACGGTCCATGGTCCCATCCACGGGCCGTGGGTGGCCCTCGAGGCTGGCACCTGGATTTTCCCCAAAAATTTCTTCTTTTCCTTTCCTTTTTTCGGATACAGGGTGTTACAATATTTTCCCGTTGGGAAAATTACTCGAATGAGACTTAAACTGGCTCTAAAAGAGTAGGAGAGGAACTAACAACCCAACCTACAATGCAATGCATACAACCGAGGAGGAACTATCGACTCTAAGCTAGGACGTTCTCAAAACATCATAAGAGGGGTGAAACTAACTCTAACAGCCCATCATGCATGCAATGTACGCATACAAGGAGGAAACATCAACTCCAAGCTAATCATACTCAATACATCATAAGGAAGTAGGAACTATATCTAGCAACCCAATATGCATGAATTCTTAAAATTACTCATGTTCAAGGAGGAACTACCTTCTCCAAGCTAAAACCATGCTCAACACAATCTCAAGGAGCCTATATGCAATTCACTCTCCAAAATCATAGCTAAAGCATGTTCATCAATTCATCTAATGAAGTCTATAGACAACTCATACTCAATGCACAACAACATGAGGAAAATCAATCATGTAAACTCATTTTCTTTCAAAACACAAGTTTCATGAACATGCATAACATAAGGAAATCATGGAAACACATAAAATACATGACATCCAAAACAAAGAACAACCCAAGAGGAACTCATTACCTCAAGCTAGAGTAGGAGTAGAAGGAAAGAGAAGAGGATATCGGGACATCATATCCGCCTCGGCCTCCCAAGTAGCACCCTCAACTAACTGATTCCTCCACAATACTTTCACGAAAGCTATTTCCTTGTTTCTCAACTTCTTGACTTTCCGGTCTAAAATCTCAATCGGAACTTCCTCATATGAGAGACTTTCATCAACTCCCAAACCTTCTAAGGGAAATATGGATGTCGGATCACCAACGCATTTCTTCATCATAGAGACATGGAAAACAGGATGCACTGTTGCCAACTCATTCGGCAAGTCTAACTCATAAGAAACCCTACCAACACGCCTCAAAACCTGATATGGGTCTATATATCAGGGACTAAGCTTCCCGGTCTTACCAAACCTCAATACACCCTTCATGGGTGAGATTTTTAAGTAAACCCAATCGTTAACATCAAACTTTAGATCCCTTCTTCTCACATCGGCGTAGGACTTTTGCCGACTTTGAGTAGTTCTCAACTTTTCCCTTATAAGCCAAACTTTCTCTATGGCCTCTTGTACCAATTCGGGACCTATTAGGGCACTTCACCCACTTCAAACCAACCTATGGGAGATCTACACTTCCTACCATATAGGGCCTCAAATGGAGCCATATCTATACACGAGTGATAGCTATTATTATAGGCAAACTCAATCAATGGACAATGGTCATCCTGATTACCCTTAAAATCAACCACACAAGCCCTTAACATATCTTCCAAAGTTTGGATAGTACGCTCCGCTTGCCCATCGGTTTGGGGATGAAAGGTCTTGCTAAGCTTAACACGAGTACCCAGACCCTTTTAGAATGACTTCCAAAACTGAGAAGTGAATTGGGTACCACCATCGAAAATAATGGACAAAGGCACTCCATGAAACCTTACCATTTCTCTCAAGTACATCTTGGCATAGTCCTCCGCCAAATAAGAAACCTTGACGGGAAGGAAATGAGGCGATTTCGTCATCCGATCTACTATAACCCAAATAGAGTCATGTTGTTGCCGGGTGTAAGGCAAACCAACAATAAAGTCCATATTCAAGTGTTCCCACTTCCAAGTAGGAATGCTAATATCTTAGGACAAACCTCCCAATTTTTTATGCTCAACCTTTACTTGTTGGCAATTCAGAGACTTAGCCACAAATCCCGCAATATCCTTCTTCATCCCATTCCACCAATAGACTCCCATAAATCATGGTACATCTTGGTGGCTCCCGGGTGAATGGAATACCGCGAATTATGGGCTTCTGTCAAAATCTTTTCCCTCACGTCATCAATATTTGGAACACATAAATGACCTTGGTATCTAAGCACACCATCTCCCCCTTGGGAGAAAGCCTCAACGTATTTCTTAAGTACCGCCTCTTTTAATTCCACCAAAATTGGATCAAGACCTTGCTTGGCTTTCACATCCTCTAAAAAAGAAGATTCGGAACCACTGTGAACCATAACACCACTTTTGGTGGAGTCCACTAGTTGAACACCTAATCGAGCCAACCTATGAACATCTCGAACCAACTCTTTCTTTTCTTCTTTAATATGAGCAGCACTACCCATAGATAACCGACTAAGAGCATCCGTTACCACATTAGCTTTACCGGGGTGATAAAGAACACTCATGTCATAATCCTTCAATAACTCAAGCCACCTTCTTTGGCGAAGATTCAAATCTTTTTGATTAAACACATATTGCAAACTCTTGTGGTCGGTAAACACATCTACATGAACTCCATACAAATAGTGTCTCCAAATCTTTGAGGCAAATACGACCGCCACTAACTCAAGGTCGTGAGTAGGATAATTCTTCTCATGGATTTTAAGTTGCCTTGAGGCATATGCAATAACTTTCCCATTTTGCATAAGCACACACCCTAACCCAATTCTCAAGGTATCACAATAAACCACAAAATCATCCGTCCTTTCCGGTAAGGTCAACACCGGAGCGGAAGTAAGTCTATCTTTCAACTCTTGAAAACTCTTCTCACACGCTTCAGACCATATGAACTTAGCCTTCTTTTGAGCCAAAGCTGTCAAATGAGAGTCAATTGAAGAGAAACCCTCAACAAACCTTCTATAATAACCGGTCAAACCCAAGAAGCTTGTAATATCTGAAGGAGTTAGAGGTCTAGGCCAACTCTTGATTGCATCCATCTTTTTAGGATCTACCTCAATACCCTTACTCGAAACAATACGACCAAGGAAAGCTACGGACCTTAACAAAAATTCACATTTGCTAAACTTTGAAAAAAGTTGTTGGTCTTTAAGAATTTACAACACGATCCTCAAATGATCAATATGCTCATTCTCACTCCTTGAGTAGATCAAAATATCATCGATGAACACAATCACAAACATGTCAAGGTATTGTCTAAACACCCTATTCATCAAGTCCATAAACACCGCCAGAGCATTAGTCCACCCAAACGACAGTACTAAACACTCATAATGACCATACCAAGTTCGAAAAGCCATCTTCAGAATGTCATCATCTTTCACCCTCAATTGGTGATAACCCGATTGGAGATCAATCTTAGAAAATAACTTGCTCCTTGAAGTTGGTTAAATAAATCATCTATCCTTGGAGAGGATACTTATTCTTAATGGTCACCTTGTTCAACTGTTGATAATCAATGCATATATGAAGAGACCCATCCTTCTTTCTAACAAAAAAACCTGGAGCACCCAATGGAGAGATACTCCGTCGGATGAAACCCTTATCCAACAAATCCTTCAACTATTCTTTAAACTCCTTAAGTTTTGCCAGAGCCATACGGTAAGGAGAAAGAGAGATAGGTTGCGTATCTGGGAGAAGGTCAATACCGAAGTCTATTTCCCACTCAGGAGGAATACCGAGTAAATCATCTGGAAAACACTTCTGGAAACTCATTAATAATGGGGACCGACTCGAGAGAAGGGGTTTCAGAATCTAAATCCCTCACCCTAACTAGATAGTAAATGAAACCCTTAAAAATCATCTTTCTAGGTTTAAGGTAAGAGAAAAACTGACCCTTAGGCATAGAATTTTCCCCCTTCTACTCTAGGATAGGCTCATTCGGAAATTGAAACTTAACTACATGAGTTCTACAATCAATAGAAGCATAACATGAGTGCAGCCAATCCATACCCAAGATAACATCAAAATCTAACATATCAAGCTCTACCAAGTCAACAAGAGTAACTCTATGGGACAAGGAAACGGGACACTTTCTATAGACCCTATTAGCCTCAATAGAATCACCAACAGGAGTAGACACGGAAGAAGGTTCTAGCAACACATCCGGAAGAACATTAAACCTCATAGCCATATATGGCGTCCCAAAAGACAAGGTAGCACCGGGATCAAGTAAAGCATAAACATCAAGTTGTAAAACTTTCAACATACCGGTAACCACATAGGAAGAACCCTCTCTTTCTTCACGAGTCTGAAGTGCATAGAAGCGGTTTTGGTTAGGACCATTGGAACCCGAACCAGTAGGAGTAGCTTGCTTTCCCTCTCTTCCCTTATCTGTAAGCATCGGACAATCCCTTATTTTGTGACCACTCTTACCACAACCAAAACAACCATCCATTCTGGCTAGGGACTCACCCTCGTGCTTCCTTCCACACATAGTACAATTAGACCTAGGAAATGAAGATCCACTACCATTTCCTCCTTGAGGTTAGGGTTAGACACCCTATCTTGGTTGAACTTCGGAGAAGCATTAGAGGAACCTTGACCGGAAAACCTTTATCTGAATCTGTGATGACCTTGTCCATCGGACCTTGCATGTGAAAAATTACCGTCACCGGTCTTAGCCATTTTTATCTATCTAGACTTTTCCTTGAGTTTCTCCTCCTCAATTTACTATGCATGCACCATGAGATGAGACATATACATGTCATTAATGAGCATTGTGGTTCGGCACTCTTTAACCACCATTTCAGACACACCCGAAACAAACTTACCCTTCTTAGCCCTTGAATAGGCAACCATTGACGGAGCATACTTAGAAAATTGAGTGAACTTTAGAGAATATTCACTCACACTCATACTCCCTTGTTGAAGGTTAATGAACTCAAGAACCTTGGCTTCCCTCATCTCAAGGGGAAAGAACCTATCAAGAAAAGCAGCCTTAAACTTCTCCCAATCAAGAGGATCCGCATCTTCCGGTCTCCATTCTTTCCATTGGTTATACCATATTTGAGCTAAACCTTTCAATTGATAAGCGGCAAACTCCACCTTTTCCACCAGCATAACTCCCATGATCATCAAAACCTTATAGAACTCATCAATAAATTCTTGAGGATCTTCCTCAACTTTAGAACCATGAAACTCCGGAGGATTCATTCTTGTGAAGTCCCTCACTCTTGAAGCCGTCGTACCCACATTTGGGTTCACGGGAACCACTACCTCCCTATTGGCTTGGGCCGTCATGACTTGAGCCAACACTTGAAAAGTAGCCCTAAACTCTACATTCGACATTTGCTCGGCCAAAGGATCGACGGGAACTTGAAGATCTTTGGGAGGAGCTTTGTGTTCTACATTCTCCCTCACATTCCTTCTAGTATAAGCTCTTCGTGAAGCCATATCCTGAAGAACATAGGATAAGGATTAGGAGATAAATCTTATAGAGTTAAACTCTATCGCACGACTTAAGAGTAATGAAAGAAGTGAAGTTTCCTAATCATCTTGTAGCCTCTCATTCATAAATGTGGCTCATTTCACACTCATGAACAAGACTCTACTAGACGTGGCTTATGAGACATCCAAAGACCATTCTAAATCTTGTGCTCTGATTACAAAATTTGTCACGACCCAGGGGTACCCCCTAGATGTAACATGGCGTATAGAACCCCAAAGCACTCCATACAAGCCACTTAGCTCTGATAATATAAGAAATAAAACAATAAGAGAAAAACAATAGTCCAAGTCCAAAACATTTTATAAAAGCAAAGCGGAAGTCTAATACAATTGTCTCATCATAGTAATCTAATACAATAGGATGAAATTGGGACTAGCCCATACATCATGTCCAAAAGAGAAATACATGAAAAGGAACTACAATAATGAAAGTCCGTCCTCGAAGCATGAGGACTCCCCAAAGCTCGAAAATATCTCAAGTCAACCTCTAGCCACGAAATTGATGACCCTGACTGTCGGACCCTACATTTGGGGAAATATAGGCAAGATTATGTGTTAGTACAAAAAAATGTACCAAGTATGATAGACATGCATAAAACATTAAAATCGTGCTAAAAGGGACATTTCATTTCATGACATGCAATTGACAAAGCTAAACGTGATATAAAGAGTTATAAAACATAAGTCATAAAATCATGGTCAATTCAAGCTAACTTCATATTTAAAACCTTTGAACTCATATGTGATACTTCTTGAAGTAACCTTAGTTCATTATTAATGTGGGGAATTAGCCTTAACCGACATAGAGACCATGTGAGCTATAACATGATCCCCCGGTGTCTCTCACACCGAAAAGGGTTGTCCTACTTGCCAAGGTAAGGACCATGAACTTCTAGCTTAAGTGGATCCACTAGCTAATCAACCTATGGGGGCACATAGTTAAGGGATAAGTGGATTGCTACTAGAAACCCGGCCTCTACTAACGGGGGAGCTTCTATCTCATGAGATTGCTTCTAGAAACCCGGCCTCTACTACGGGAGAGCTTTCATCTCATCATTAATATCAACTCGGTGCTAACCATAAATCCCATAGAATTGTCATTTCTTACTTGACCTCATTATTCATGGAAAGGTTCCCTTGGACAACCAAACCAAGTTAGTTTCATTAAGATAGATCCTTAGTCTTTGATTCAATTAGGTGAGAAAGCCTTTCAACCTAAGAATCCTTTCTATGTGGGTAAACCTTTCACATCATGCTAGTATGTGTTTATGATGATATCCTTTCACAATACAACATCATCATTGGTACTTTACTCTCAAAGCACCTTTAAAACATTTGCATAGATTTCATAAGAAAATGCATAAGTCCATAATTTACCTCTTGAAGTTCAAAACCCACTTTCAATCATCATTACTTAGAAAACATGGGTTAGATATGGACATAAATACATGTAAAGCTTGCAATACATGCTTAATTTCATCAAACTCTTCCTTGAAGGAAAAAATCCCACATCATAAGATTCATAACTTGAAAACATGGGGATTACATGGGTTCATGGGGAAATCATCATAAAATCATCATGTATAATCAATTCATGCATAAGAGATCATAATTCAATCATTTAAATCAACATTTAAGAGAACCCATGTTAATTGAAGAAAACCCTAACTCAATTGGGGAATTCTACCTTTAGAAATAGAGGAATTTTGGAACTCCGTGGATGGAAGGAATCCATGGATGAAAACTATCATACCTTGAATCCAAATGCTAGACTTCAATAGAGGAATTGAGACCTTGACTTGAATCCCAAGGTTGAATCTTCTTGTTCTTTAAGTTTCTAGAGACAGAAATATATTTGGAGAGGAGATTTGGTTTTCTTTTGTGAATTTGAAATAATGAAGTAAATGGATTAATTTGGGGGTTGAAAATACTTATATAGGGGTCTTAGTGAAGGGTAAAACGACGTAGTATAGGAACTAATTAATTAGGAAAACACCCAATTGCCCCTGAAATAACTGTCAACATGCCAACCACGGACCCCAGTCGACGAACCCTGGTCTGACCCATGGCCCGTCCTGCTAGACCGTCGATGGTGGTTAGAAACCATGACTTTGGTATCTCGAACCACAGACCCTGACCAAACACCGTGGTCTGGCCTACGGTCCATCGGTCAGGCCGTGGTCCTGAGCCTCTGAACTCCCTTAGGCAGGGCCATCCACGGACCACACCTACGGTCCATGGTCCCATCCATGGGCCGTTGGTGGCCCTCGTGGCTGGCACCTGGATTTTTCCCAAAAATTGCTTCTTTTCCCTTTTTTGGATACGGGGTGTACACTATTACAACTAAAATTTTTACAAATATCACGACCCAAAGTATACCCTAGGCATAACAGGGCTTATAGAACCCCGAGAGGCCCTACACAAGCCACTTAGCATACATCATAAAAGATAATAGAAATAAAAACTTTAAAAGATATCATTTCATATATCAAAGTGTTTGACAAAGCGGAAGTCTAACATATGTCTCAAAGCCATCTAATACATTATAATTAAATTGATTGGGACGTAACCCATACATCACATACAGAGTCGAAAATGGAAATGGCATAAAGCTATAAAGTGTCTTGGTCCTCAGAACATGATTGACTCACCAATCCACTTGAAGCACTCAATCGATCTCTAGACATGAGTGTGCGAGGTAGGAACGTCGGACCTACAATCATGAGATAATGTAGGCACAAGTATGCATTAGTACATTGAATGTACTAAGTATGGTGCAATATGCATAAACATGGATATGATAGCGTGAATGTTTTAAAGCAAGTAGACATGATCAATATTTGGACATTTTAGACATAAGGAAGTAAAACATGAAAATCATGGGATATCGTCAATGCATTTGAAGTAAAGGACATAAGAAAAACATTGGAGAAAACATAGATATTTTGTGTGATCTTAGCTTTAACCGAAAATAAGACCATGAGAGTTATATCATGGAATCCAGTATATCCCTTATACCGAAAGAGCAGGAATCTACTTACCAAGGTAGAATTCGTACATATCATCATTTTCTAAAGTGGATCCACTAGCTAGGTCATTTAAGACAATCCTACAGGGGCACATTGTTTGGGACTAGAGGTTGCTACTAGAGACTCCCTAATTGAGCCTCCACCTCAAAGCCCTCTCTATGCTAAGTCTAAATCCCAACGGAATATATTAAATTCAAATATCAAATTAACATAGGAAAGGCAATGATCAATACCAATCCACATCTTTAAAGATCTAAACATAGAATAGCTCCTTAAACATAATTCATTATAGATGAGAAAACCTTTCACCAATGTGAATACATATCTGAGAAATCCCTTTCACAATCATGATCATAATAACTTGTGAGAAAACCTTTCACAATAACCTTGATACTTCCCTTTTCAAATCATCCCCAATTCTTTTACAATTATTTCGTAAAAACATGCTTATCTTCATAAATTCATAATTCGTAGGTTCATGAGTTCATCATAGGTTCATAGTTGAAAATCATAATTTAGGCATGGCTCAATATAATTTCAACTATATATCATGTAGTAACATTGAATCATGCATTAGAAGACTTATTTAGCACTAATCAATCACAATTGAATGAAGCCCATAAGGATTGAACTAAACCCTAACTTAAACAATTGAATTTGACACTGAAAATTGCAAAAAAAACATTGGGGACCCCATGGAAGAATGGATTCCATGGGTGAATACCCACATACCTTGATACTTTAAACCCAAAAATAATGGAGGACTAGAGACTTTGATATACCCTAGCTCTTCTTCTTCTTCCTTATCCTTGAGAGGATTTTGGGGAGGATTGGTCTGGTTAGATTTAGGGGATTTACGAGAATGAATTTAAAGTGGGTAATTTGGGGCTTAAAGGCTTTATGTAGGTCTTAGGGTAGAGGTAAAACGATATAGTATTGGATTAAACCAATTAGGAAAAGACCCAAAATCACCTTTAAAAATAATTGTCGGATTCGACGTACGGTTCTGACCTACGGACCGTACTAGTCAACCGTAGACCAAGTAATGGGACCATGAAATCACCTATCATTTTGACGGAAGATTTCTACGGCTCGTAGGTCTTCCTTCGATCCTTAGATACCTACGTAGAAACCAACTTTGAACCTTTAAAATTTCATAAAGTCTGGGACTCACCTACGAGACCTATCTACGACTCACGCATAGGATGACGGACCATCCTAGTGAACCGTAAAAAGGAAACTGGGACTTGATTTTAGAAAATTATTTTCCCGCTTCCTACATTTGCAATCTACGGCCCGTCGAAGTTTCTACGGTCCATAGATGGGACCCGTAGACACAACCTTCAACCCAAAAAAATATTTTCTTCTATTTCCAAACTCTGAGGTGTTACAATATCACCCCCTTGGGAACATTTGTCCGAAAATAGAACTGAAGGCATCATATGGAACGTAGGGAAAAATATCTAACCTCCCAACATGAATGCAACTTCATCACAATGCACAATATAAAGGAGGAAGATCAACTCCAAGCTTAAACATATTCATAACATCATTTCATAAGGTATACATCCAAATCATACTTAAATGCACATAATCATGAAGAAATCAATAAAGGTAACTCATTTTCACAAAAATCAAGTTTCTATGAGCATGCTTGCCTGATTAAACATGAGAACAACTGAGACACGTGAAACCAAAAAGGATGAACGATAAGGAGCTAAATACCTCTAGCTAGAAGAGGTTCAGAGGCAATGAGATGGGGATAACGGGATATCATATCGGCCTCGGCCTCCCAAGTAGCACCCTCAACCCTTTGATTCCTCCATTAGACCTTTACGGATGCAACATGTTTATTCCTCAACTTCTTGACCTGTCAGTCTAAAATCTCAACTGGACCTCTTAATAAGAAAGACTCTCCTTTATACCAAAACTCTCCAATGGTACAATAGATGTCATATCACCAACATAATTCTTCAACAAAGATACATGGAAAAATGGATGCACTGATACTAGGTCATTAGGCAAATCAAGTTCATTAAGCAACTTTACCAATACGCCTCAAAAATCTGATATGGGCCCACATAACGGTGACTAAGTTTCCCTTTCTTTCCAAATCTCATCACACCCTTCATCGGTGAGATTTTCAAATAAACCCAATCATCTACATCAAATTCACGATCTCTCCTTTTAACATTTGCATAGGACTTTTGTTGACATTGAGACATTTTCAACCTTTCTCGCATAAGCCAAACTTTCTCCATAGCCTCATATAACAATTCAGGACCTATCAAAGCAATCTCCCCAACTTCAAACCAACCTACATGAGATCTACACCTCCTACCATAAAGAGCCTCAAATGGAGCCATACCAATGCCTGAATGGTAGTTAATATTATAAGCAAACTCAATCAAAGGCAAATAATTGTCCCAAATAATCTTGAAATCAATCATACAAGATTTTAACATATATTCAAATGTTTGGATAGTACGCTCAGCTTGCCCATTAGTTTGAGGATGAAAGGTCGTACTAAGCTTAACATAAATATCAAGACCTTTTTTGAAAGACTTCCAAAATAGAGAAGTGAATTGGGTACCACAATTGAAAATAAGGGATAAGGGAACTCCATGCAACCTAACCATTTTCTTTAGATACAACTTAGCATAATCTTCCGTCGAATAGGATATCTTGACGGGAACGAAATAAGTTGACTTTGTCATACGATCTATAATAACCCAAATTAAGTCATGTTGTCGCCGAGTACGGGGTAAACCAACAATAACGTCCATATTCAAATCTTCCCACTTTCAAGTAGGAATACTAATATCTTGGTACAAAAATCTCGGCTTTTGATGCTCAACTTTCACTTATTGACAATTAGGACACTTAACCACAAATTCCACAATATCCTTCTTCATCTAATTCCACCCATTGACTTCTCGCAATTCATGATACATCTTGGTGGCTCCTAGGTAAATGGAATATCAAGAACTATGGTTTCTGATAACATTTGTTCTCTTAAGTCATCAACATTGGAAACACACAAACGACCTTGACATCGAAGCACACTATCTCCCCCTTGGGAGAAAGCCTACACGGACTTTTTAAGCACCACTTCCTTCAAGTCAACCAAAATTGGATCAAAACCTTGCTTGACTTTCACATCCGACAGAAATGATGATTTTGAATCATTATGAACAATAACACCACCTTCATTAGAATCAACCAATTGAACACCCAATTGGGCCAATCTATGAACATCATGAACCAACTCCTTTTTTTCTTCCTCTACATGAGTAACACTACCCATTGATAGTTAATTAAGAGCATTTTCCACCACATTCGCCATACCGGGGTGATAGAGAACACTCATGTCATAATCCTTCAAGAGCTCTAGCCATCTACGTTGGAAAAAAATTAGATCCTTTTACTTGAACACATATTGCAAACTCTTGTGTTCGGTAAAGAAATCAACATGAACACTATATAGGTAAGGCCTCTAAATCGTTATGGCAAAAACAATCTCTGTTAGTTCCAAATCATAGGTAGGATAGTTGTTTTCATGGATCTTAAGTTGCCTTGAAGTGTAAGCAATGAACTTCCCATTTTGCATAATACCACATCTTAATCCTATTCTTGAAGCATCATAATACATGATGAACCCATCGGACTCTTCTAGTAAAGTCAACACCGGAGCAGAGGTGAGTCTATCTTTCAATTCTCAGAACCTCTTCTCACACGCTTCCGATCATAAGAACTTGACTTTCTTTTGGGTCAATACAGTCAATGGATAGGCAATCAAAGAAAATCCTTCCAAAAAACTTCTATAATAACCATCCAAACCCAAAAAACGTCTTATCCGAAGGGCATAGAGGTCTAGGATAACTCTTTATCGCATCTGTCTTCTTAGGATCTACCTCAATACCCTTACCGGAAACAATGTGACCAAGAAAAGTAACTGAACTCAACCAAAACTTGCATTTACTAAACTCTGCAAATAGTTGTTGTTCCTTCCGGATTTGCAACACAATCCTTAAATAGTCGGCATGTTCATCCTCACTCCTTGAGTAGATCAAGATGTCGTCAATAAACACAACCACAAACATGTCTAGATATTGTTCAAATACTCTATTCATCAAGTCAATAAATTCTTTTACAGCATTAGTCAAACGTAATGACATTACCAAAAACTCTTAATGATTGTAACACCCTGTATTCGGAAAAAGACCAGACATCAGATTTTTTAGAAGTTACAGGTGCCACCGACGGGTTCCACCTAGGACCGTATGTTGAACCACGGACCGTAGGTGGGGTCCGTGGTTGGCCACCTCAACTCCACCCAGATTTCTCCAGAAAAGGCACGACCTACGGCCGGACCGTAGGTGGGGCGACGGTCCGTGGTCCAGGTTCGTGGATCGTGGCCCTCAGCATCCAGTCCCAGACGCCAAACGACGGACTAACAGGACGGACCGTCGGTCAGTCCACGGTCGTCGGTCAAGCCTGTTGATGGCCCCGACAGATTTTAAGTTGGGGTCATTTGGTCTTTTCCCCTATGCGTTGGACATCTAAACTACGCCGTTTAACCCCTAAACTACGTTGTTTTACTCAGTTTAAGCCTAATATTCTAGTCAGAACTTACCCTAAGTGATTCATTCACCAAAATTCATCCAAACATAGAGCAAAAGAGAAGAAACAGTCGACCAAGCCCTCTCCAAGAATGCAACAGGTTTTCTTTAGTTCCATCCCCAAAATTGAAAGATTTCTCCGTGAAATTCATCACCAGGTATTTGAGATTTCTCTAGTGGATTCCTTTCTTCCACTAGGTCCCTATAATTCAGTCAGTTCCTTGATTCTTGATATCATGCTTAGACCTAGGGTTTCTACAACCTTGGGAAATTGTTGTGAATTAGTTGTTATAGTGTTCCTAATCAGATTATCATATTTTCGTGGAATCATTGCTTAGTTCCTTGCATGAAACTCAGAATCCTAGTTGTGTACATTCGTTTAGTTCATTAAGTACACTAGCTAGATCAGATAAACAGATATACATGCCCCAGTTACGAATGTTTCATTATCAGTACTTAAATGATGCATTCTCAGTTAGCATGTTAGAATATTGAGCTATCCAGTATATTTCAGTTATGTTGTATTGTACACATTTTCAGTTGGTAATAGGCTTAACACCAAGTTGGACTAAGGTTCAGCGTACCCGTATAGTCTTAGAACTACGTGCCTCCGTAGGTTTGTAAGTCTCCTCTATGGGGATCAGATTTAGTGATCACGCTAGTCATGCCTTTATACCCCTGGCAAGGTATATTGGGTCCTCTCGATGGGGCATATACATCGGACTCCACGTTTAGCTCACGTGATTTTATGTCGGTTAATAGTAGCTCCCACAGTCAGATTTAGTGCATTTTAACCAAGTCTTCAGTTATACTTCAGTATTCAGTTTTAGCATGTTAGTTTGATGATTTGTACTTGGTCATTGCATTTAGCTCAGTTTTCAGTTATATTCAGCAGTTACATTCAGTTTAGATTATATCATTGTTCAGTATGCTTTGCTCAGCTTATATTTATTCAGTTATATTCTATATCATGCATGCTCAGTACATTCCAAGTACTGATGCATAGTCTGCGCTACATCCTTTCATGATGTAGGTTCAGGTACTAAGCATCCAGATCACGCATAGATCGGTTCCCGATCCGCATTTCAGTAGCTTCAGTAGTGAGTCCTCATACTTTGAGGACAATAGACATGTTTTCAGATTTAGTTGTTCATTTCAGTTTTTAGTTTTGCTAGAGTTAGCTGGGGGCATGTCCCAACAATTCTTGTCAGTAGAGGCTTTTTCAGACATAGTATTAGATTTAGCTTTAGATTCGAGTTTGATCTTTCAGTTGTTATTGAACTCTTAGTATATCTCATATATTCAGACTAGTTGGGTATTCCCCATCTTTCAGTTAACTAATGTTTTAGCTTTCGCATAGTATGTTTTTATTCAGTTGTTTAGTATGCTTATGATATGCCAGCTCAGGGTTAGCTTGGGGTCACTCGTGATCCTAAGTCCTGTTTTACGTCAAGGGGGTAGCCTCGGGGCATGACAATGATCATACCAAGTTTGAAAACTCATCTTTGGAATGTCATCTTCCTTCATCCTCAATTGGTGATAACCCGACCAGAAGTTGATCATAGAGAAGTAACTCACTCCTTGGAGTTGATCAAACAAATCATCTATCCTTGGAACAGGATACTTATTCTTAATGGTGACCTTGTTCAATTATCGGTAATAAATACACATGCGAAGTGAACCATCCTTCTTAAAAACAAACAAAAGTGGAGCACCCCATGGAGAGATACTCGAGCAGATGAAACCCTTATCCAACAAATCCTTAAATTCCTCTTTCAATATTTTAAGTTTTGTCAGAGCCATGTGTTAAGACAACAATCGAGTCAAGACCCAACTCAACTCAAATTTTCTTGGGTCAAAATGGGTTGGGTAAAAATGAATTAGTAATGGGTTATATAATAGATCACGACCCAATCCAAATCAATTTTTACCAAGCTTAATTATTTTATTTGTTCTTCAAAACTATTTTAGTACCGAATAAAATTTGTATTTTGCTTTATTGAGGCTATATATAACATATCAAATTGAAATAAGAAATTTTAAAAATATTTGACAAAATTTCTCATGAGTCAATTTGGGTTACATATCAACCCAATTTTTAATGGGTTGAGTTAATGAATGGACAAGTTAATATCTCTCCCAAACATAAATGGGTTACGCGGATTTGGTAGGTTGGGCTTGATTTTGCCATCCCAAATCTTTGGTAGTATCAATGTGTTTAGGTTGTGAGGTGTATTTTGAGGATATAATTGAGGACTGGTGATTTCATTGTGAGCCAAAAGGAGTTGATTGATATTGAGATGATAAGCTTATGGGTAAAGGAAGTCCAGCAAGGGTACTTGTGTGAAGGCAATTGATAATGTTAGTAACAAAGTGCATGTAAAAGTTTGTTAATTCATAGAATTTGGCTAGTATATCTTGGGCTTGAAGTATCATATCAGTGATAAGATCATCTTTGTGGGGGTGAAGTGGCTTTGTTTGTAATGTTCAGGTTATGGTTATAAGGTCACATGTTCATCAGATGGATTAAAAACTACTGGGTAACATTTGAGAAGAAAGTCTACTGACGTTCGGTTCAAGTAGATATTCAGCTCAAGTATTGTGATAAGTTTTTTTGTGGTTTCAAATTTGGTAACTGGTATGGTTTGGATTTCTAATGAAGAATATGGTAAGATCGATGGATATGTGATCAATGATGAGATAAGATATGTGATTTCATAAAATCTTCAAGGTAAGGGCTAATGTTGATTGATAAAGGGATTGGTTTACATGGTTTGAATCAAAATTCAAGTTCTTCGTTGTAAGTCTACATTCATGGAAGTGGGTTTTGTCAAGGTATGGATTGGTAAGGTAAAAAATAATATTGATCATGTTGATTATTGAACATTTGGAAGGACTTGTGCATTGTCTGGGTGGTAGAATTTATTACTTTTCATCGTTAAAGGGCTTAATGAAGAGTTTCACTTGATGTTTTTGGTTTAGAGTATGAGGTAAAATGTCATGGTTTTTTTTATCAAAGGATAGGATTGGTAAATTAGTTAGCAAAAGGAATAAGAGTCTTGTATATTAAAGAATTCAAAGTATTTAGGATGTATCCTAGATACAATTTAATAAAATGTGAAGAAATAAGACAACGTATATAGATCTGTGGTTCAAAGTTGAAGATTATATGGATTTTCGCCTTTGAATTTGGATATGACAATGCAAGGTGGGCTAGTTCTATACAGACTTATGAAGAGTTATCAGTGACTTTTCTAACGATTTGGTTTTAGTTTTGGTGACAAACAGTGATGTATGGGAGATTCTACATTTTTACGTTGGTTGGATTATTCAAATTACGGTAGGTGACTTATGGGTGCACTACAGGAAGGACTTAGAGTTTTACATAGTTATTGAAGATTTTGAGCTGGATTGATACTACTTTGTTGATGGAAACTACTCACACTATTATCATGAGTTACATAAACACTTTGTGGTGAATAAAGGTTATGTGCTTATGGTATACATAATTCTTAAGGTGATCAAGTGTTTCTCTATGATTTGACATGAGGATATTATCATTTGAATGGTGGTTTAGGCATGGCATGTGAAGAGTTGCGTGTAGTTGATATTGATTTCTGATTCAATAGCCTTAGCTCGATGGAAATGTACTATCAGATTTGAAATTATGGTTATAAGCATTTTTTTATATGGAATGCCTAGAGTAGGCTTGGGGCGGATAAAAATCATTTTTTTGGGAAAAAGAGAAGTTATAATTCAGAGTTATGGAGAATGGCAATGTGTTTGCCAAGGAATTTTGGTACTAATTGACGGATTTGGAAGCTTGAGTAGAGAATCAGTAAGGTCATGATATTTCGTTGGCATTGATTTTTTGGTTTTAGTTGTCACAGTATGGTGAATATGTTGGATTTTGATGAGTCAAGTATGTTTTGAGCTGTGTTAGTGATCAAATCAGGTATATTGTGTAGAGAGGAGTCAAATATGTGGGAATCAAATAACTAGAGAAGCTTTAATTGTGGATACTAGAGAGGGAGTATTCTGAGTAAGACATAGGAGAATTTTGGACAGTTAGGGTATACTAGTAGTATTGCATTTGTGAACCTTGATGAGAGTACTTGTATGAGATTTATAATAAGGAATTCTAGTTTCTCGACAGTCTTGGTACTTATCTTGTTCATTCAAGGACATGTTTTGGTCATCCGTGATTGATATTGAGCGGTTGATGGGTGTAGTTTTTTCCATTTGTAGTGTTTGCCTATAACCACAACTATCATTCTAGCATTCAAATGGTTCCATTTGAGGCATTGTATTGTAGGAGATGTAGATCTCTGATTGCTTGGTTCAATGTCGTTGAGGTGAGTACCTTTGATACGGATTTTCTTAGAGATGCTATGGAGGAGGTTTGTTTGATTCTAAACAGGTTGTTGCTAGCTTGAGTAGACATAAAATTTATGTTGATAATAGATTTCAAGCCTTAGAGTTTATGGAGGGTGATCATGTATGGCTTAAGGTATCACCAATGAACGGTGGGATGGGGTTTGGGAAGAAAGGCAAGCTTAGACCTAGGTTCATTGGTCCATTTTAGATCTTGGAGTGTAATGGAGAGGTGGCCTATGAATTGGCCTTGCCACCCAGGTTTCTGTTTTTCATCTTGTTTATCATGAGTTTATGCTTCGGAAGTATGCACCCGATGAGTTCCATGTGATTTCTCTTGATTCTGTGATTTTGAATCTGCACTTGGAATGTGAGGATGAACCTATAGTTATTTTGGATAGGAAGGTTCGAAAGCTAAGGACTAAGGAGATAACTTGTCACGTTCCAAAGTAAACACTAGACATGACATGGCGAATAAGAACCTAAAAGATCCTAAACAAACTACTTGACACAAGCATGACGTAATAAAATACAATTCAAGAGGTAGAATCAATATAAGTCCCAAATCATAAGATGACATAAATGACACCAATAGAGTCACTACAACAAATTCGATTATCAGGGACAAATAATTTCGTCATTTATAAATCATATTTCGTCACTTAAAATCTTGTGAGATGAAAATTAATTCGTCAATCAGTCGTCACTACATGTGTGTCGCTAAAAGTATACAAAAATGATTTAGTGCTTCGTCGCTAAAAGTATTATATTAACTACAAAAAGAAAAAGCATCCCCAAATACTTAAACATTTGTGAAAAATTTATTTATCGTAAAAAGTATATTTTTTTGTAGTTAATAATATGCTTTGTCACTAAAAAGGTTATTACTACCGACAAAATTATATCGTCACTAATTATTTTACTTCAATCAGTGACGACATCAATTGTCTCTAAAGTTATATGTATTTTGTAGTTGAACAAAATTTAATTTCGTCAGTAATGACTATATTTTATATACAAAAAATTATTTTGTTCTTAAATGTATTAATTAGGGATAAATTTATTAATATAAAAAAGGTTAATTTTCCTATTATCTCCCATTTCAATTTTCCTTAACCCCTCCCTAGAAGCTCCCACATTATGATTTCTTGGGGACTCGAACTCAAAACCTTAAGATTGGAAGTAAGGAGTGCTTCTCTCATATTTATTTTATTTTAACATCATTCACTTCTTTCAAATTTAACTTCTGTAGAAATAATATATTATATGATTATTTATACACATACACAAATGCATGAAATTTACTACCAACAGTTCATTCAAATGTAGATTATATGTTAATTAAACTGTATATTTTTTAAAATATCTTTAAATATATTCAGTACGATTCTGTCATTTTATTTATTTATTTATATAAATTTTAGAAATTATTCAGTACAATTATAAATTTATATAAAATTAAACTTTCGATTTTATTAAAAAAAATTGAATAATCGGTTCAATTCGATCAGTAAATCTATTGTTTTGAAAAAAACATCGATACTCATAATTATAGTACTTCATCATAATATATTTGAAATCTTAGTTGCTTCATTTCTTTCATTTGTGCTTTCATTTTTTAGTTTATTTCAATTTTCACAGTGATGGAAAAAGTTAATAGAAATTCATGAAATATTTCGCACCTTTGCAAAGTCTAAGTTTGTAAGTCGATGTTACCTCTGTATAGTTGCTCTACGTACGTTTGTGGAATTACTATTAAATATATATATATTTTTATATAGAAGCAAATAGATCGACTTAGTCTATGCAGTTTACCAATCATAAATCAATAGACATGCACAAAAATTAGCACCAAGACTTGAGAAATTATTATTTTTATCGTCTTTATCGATGAAAGTGTATCAAATAAAAAACAAAGGTATTAAACCAACAAATATTAGCGATCTAGTGGTAGAACCGTACCCCACGGTACTTATAACCTGGATTGTATTTTTCAAATGATGCATTTTATAATTGCGTAATTTAAGAAAATTGATGAATTGAACTTTTTCATTTTTACAAAATCGACCGAAGTTGGTTTTAATATTTTCCCTCGCCATTAACGAATGGACTCTGTCTATTTCTTATGAAGCACTTGTATTATTATTTTTGTAAGTTGTCACTAGTAATTATGAACAATTGTAGCCAAAAAAATTGTATTTAGCTATGAATTTTTCGTAGCAAATAGTTGAATTATTCACTACAAATTTTAAGTCGTTGCTATTTAACACCTTACATATTTTGTGACTATTTTTTTTTTGTCACTAAATCACAGATTGATTAGAGACAATAAATTTTTTGTCCCCAATTATTTATATTATTAGGGACGAAAATAAATGTCATAATTAAATCTAAATTTTTATAGCTAAAACTTATAATATTTAACTACGGACTCTAATTTGTCGATATTGTAACAACATATTTTTTTAGATGAAATATTTTTGTGTCCAAAAATTAATAAATTTTAAGACAAAAAATAATTTGTCATTAATTAGATACATTATTAGTGACGAAATAATGTGTCACCGATAACTTTAAATTCGTGACTAACACTACTTAACAAATGGCGCCAATTAATATTTTGGTGGAAAACTTTAGTGGACAAAACTTTGCTACGGATTTTTATGTTTCGTCACTAAAAGTATGTGTCTCATATATTTAAGCACTAAAAGTAATTTTTGTCACTAAAAGCGAACAATTAGTGACGAATTTGATGTTGTTGCTATAATTTTATAGCTATATATCATATTTGTTGTACTGAGTATATAAGAGAATACGTGAAATACAACTAAGTCTTATATAAGCCTTTCTAACGTTATAGAAGTGGTTGGAATATAACTCATACACCACGTACAAGTCAGAAACTGAAAACACAATAAAGTAGTAAAATAGCAATGACCTTGTCCTCGAACCATGAGGATTCACCAATCCAAGTGATCAAGTTGAGGAACTTTAAACATGATATTCATGGCGAAGTAAAACATAGTAAGAGCCTTTAAAGAGAAACCATTATTCATAAACAAGGTCAATGCATACTTAAAAATCATAAAGAAAGTTTTTATAAAATCTTTGAAGAAAAACATAGTTCAATTGTGGGATATTTACCGTTAACCGGCAATAAAACCATGTAAGCTATAACACGGAATCTGGCATGACTCTCACACCAAAAAGGAGAATCTACTTGCCAAAGTAGAACTTCATTATTTCTAAGGTGGATCCACTAGCTAGGTCATTTAAGACAATCCTACGGGGCCACGTAGTTTGGGACAAGGAGATTGTTTATGGATACCTGACCTCTACTAATGAGATAGCCTCCATCTCAAAGTCTTCTCGGTGCTAAGTAAATCCCGACAGAAATATATAATCATGACCATATCAAAATACTTGTAAAGACACATTTCAGACTACCAATCTAATAATAGGTCATATTATAGTAGCTCCTTCCAAAATCATGATTTTATAAACTTCTTCATAGTATACACTTACTTTTCTAAGAATCTAAATCATGATTTTATTCAAATGTGAGAAAACCTTTCACAAATCATTGATAATTCACCTTAAAAGCATCCTCTAGTCATAAATCATTCTTTTCATAAAACATGCATAGATTCATAGTCATAATTCATAGTTCATAAGCATGATTCATATCCATAAAATAGGCATAGGCATGGGTTAATGTGAAATCAATGAAAAATCATGTAATTGTATCAAATCGTGCATAATAAGATTGAATATAAGTAATTGAATCACAATGAATTGAACTCATAGCGAATCACATAAAACTCTAAGAGAATTGGATGAAATTAGATTGGAGATTTGAGTTTTCTTTTGGAACCCAATGGATGAAAGGTATCCATTGGTGAATTTTCATATACCTTGATAATAAAATCCCTAAGAATGCAAAGAGAATGAGACCTTGAAACCCTAACTTCCACCTTGAGAGCTCTTGAGAGAATTTGGTGAAGAAGACTTAAGATATTTTTGTGAGTTTGAGTAAATGGGAGGGAATGGGTTAGGTTTGAAGAGTAAAAATAGTTATACGGGTAGTTATAAGGAAAAAATGACATAGTTTAGGGGTTAAATTGGTAGGAAAAGACCAAAACACCCTTACTTAAAAGCTACAAAATGACACTTACGGTTCCGATCTACGGTGCATAGGACTTTCTAAAGACCGTCTTGGTCAAACGTAAAGTCACTTACTGGGACCTAAAATACTGGGGAATTCCCATGAGAGCCTTCTACAGTTCTTCGACCACTATATGGTTCGTAGACCCCCCCTTCCGTAGTCCTCAAGTTTAAGTCCATATTCACCAAGCCTGGTCCAACTCCATGGATCATTCCTACGACCCGTAGAACACTCTACGATTCATCTTGTTTGTTTGTTCGTACGTCAATCATTAAAGACTTGATTTTCTAAAACTTAACTCAAATCCTATGACTTTCTTCCTACGGCCACTGGTTACTCCTACGCTCTATAGGCTGGACTCGTAGACCACTGCACCAGTTCCAAAATGCGACCTTCCCTTTCCAAACTCAACTTTCAATTGCTGAGGTGTTACATAACTTCTATGAAGATTCAATGAAAGCACCTCTGATGGGGAGGATACGTAGGAGAACGAGACTGATATGTGTCCCAGATATCCACAATTTTTTGATACATCAGGTACTTTCTTTTTCTTTATGTTTAAGGACGAACATGATTTTTAGTGATCACTAATGTAATGAACCTGAAGGTCATTTTTGGAATTTTCTAGAAAACTACTATTTTACCCCTCCCAAAATTTGCATTGAGTCATTTTTGCTCCATTGATATGGTTGGTTTGGGAACTACACTGAAAATTTGGGAGTTTTGAAAAAGATTTGGCTTTCGAAGGTTTTTAAGTTGAAATGGTTGACTTTAGTCAATATTTGAAGTTTCGAGTATCGGGGTGGAATTCTGTCAATTCCATTAGCTCCGGAACATGACATTTAGGATACAAAGACTGTTGGCTTAGGTCATGAGGCATTTAGATGAGTTTTGGAAGAGTTTTTGTGTTTTGAAAGTATAAAGCAAAAGATAGTTGATCAAAGTCAACATTTTGTGATAGCAAGCTCGGAATGGAATTTTGACAATTCAGTAAGCTCTAGAATATGGTTTTTGTTGTAGGTGTACTGTTGGTTTGGGTCCCAAGGCTTTTGGTTTGATTTTGAGTCATTAGACGAGATGCGGGAAAAATTAAGGCTAAAGTTAGACTTTAGTCAATATTTCAGATTAGAAAGGTCATTTTTGAGTTTTGATGATTCCATTAGGTCTTAATGGATATATTTTTTCCAACTAAAGGTTTGGTTTAGTTCCCGAAGCTTTTGGATGATTTTCATGCCATATTTGGAAGTTTGGAGATTCTTCTGTTAAAGTTGACTTTGTTCAACATTGGGTTAACGTGACCTTGTTTGGGTATTTTGATAATTTCATTGAGTTTGAAATATCTTTTACAAGCTAATATCATATTTGGTTTGTGTTCGGGAGGTTTCAGATGAGTTTTCGGTGAGGTTTTAAGCTTTTTTGGTGCTTTGGAGTTGTTTTAGCAAATTGTGTCAACTAAAAGGTTAGTTATTAGTTTTAAATGTTGAAAAAATTATTTAAACTTATAAAAGTTTTATTAAAAAATCATACGACTAACCAGTAAGGTTTGGTGTATTTCGCTAAACTGATATTAAACTTTTATCGCGAAATATGAAATAATTGTTTAACGAGCAGAAATAATATTTCATTGGACAAACAAGCACGGAATTGAATTTCGATTGAAAGAGTAGATCCGAATCATTATTTAAACATTTAGATAAAAGAACCAAGGGATTTCGCTATCGTATGAGGAAATTACGGTTCTTTTAGTAAAATCAAAGTTGTTGATTTCTAGTTTAAATTTTGTTGCACAAGTATTTAAGATTTCATATTGTATTTATTTGGTATTCTGAGCATATTGGGAGTTCAGGAGCTCAGAATTGTGTGATTCTAACTGTATTCTTCTCGATTTAATATGGGGGTTAGTATCTGACCGTCATTTTGTCTTTCTCTCGTGATTTCTTTATATGGTTTTCTTTCCTTATTCGTGAATTTTTGGGGAAATATTGGGGTTTATCAATTCGGACTCAATTTTTTTATGAAAAAAATTATATTTAGGACCCTTATGTTATGGGTAAACTGATTTTGACATAAACTTATTGATTTATCAATTATTTTCATCATATTAACCGCGTATAAGGTTGAAAATTTTGGAGTTTTCCCAAAAAGTTAAAGTTTGATAATTTGAGGATTTCAAGCTTTATTTTAACTCCGTTTCCGATGAATTTTCATAGTTGAACCTCCCTAAGTGTGGGGAAGATATTTTTCAAGAAATATTTTAGATTTGAGTCGGGATTTTGGACCTGGGTATTGAGGAATTTGATGTGAGGCCAAAAATATATTTTTTTAATTATTATTTGGCTCACATTTATTATTTGTATTTGTCCTTTTTAAGCATGGATTTTATGGATTGTGTTATAGTGTATTTTATTTGTAGGAATAAATTGGTGTAAAGATGAAAAAGTTTGGAGCTAAAAGGAATTAAAGATGGAAGATTATAGAAGTAAATCAGGCAGGCAGCCTAATGGATTAAATTGAATATTATATTATATCATACTTAATAAGTGTGAGTTACTTCATACCACCATAAGGATAAATTGGTAATTTCCTCTTTTTAGCTTTCCTGTGTTTGCCGCGTCTGTTTCACAGAAAAGGTCCACACATTGAAGTTGGGTTTATGTCTTCTTCAATGTTCTCTTTGCTAATTAATCTGAATTTCTAGCTTCCCTTTAAACTTAATTTTAATTTATTTCGTTTGTTGAATCTGAAAAAATCACAACAATAAGCTTTCATTTTCCTTTGATTTACTGGGTTTGCTTCTTCTTCATTGTTCTACTCGGTAATGTCAAATGTTATTTTTGCTTTGACGCATCTGTGCATTCATTTGCTGTCTTATATATGTAAAACATTTATTCGCTATTGTACCACTTAGCATTGCGTTTGCAGAGTTAGGTGTATGATTTGTTGTACAATGGTTGGATTGTTTTGCCTTTTACTCTGTTTCAGATACTTTGCCCTAAGCTCTCTTTCTCTTGCCCTTCCTTTTTCCCCTTGCCAGCAATGGATTATAAGTATTGTTCTTCCGTAACTATTAACACCTATCCGAGCAATTCCAATGTTGGAATTCAACTACAAAGGCTGTGTGATCACGTATATAAAATTTGGTTGTCACAGGAGTTAGCAACTTGAACTGGAATTTCTTTTTTTAATATACTACTGTTTCCTTTTAGACAACACAAACTTGATAGATCCTTGTCAAAAAAATTATGTACCTGTTAGCTTATAGCTGAAATTTCAAAGGCGTATACAACACACTAGGGAAATTTCTTGTTATGGTAGCATTTTCAAGTGTTGTTAATCTTCTTTGTTTGTAACTTTGTATTTAAGCAAATCACGCTCAGGGGAAGCTGATTTATTACTGTTAAGAAAGAAATCAAATCATTTTGTTGTTTATGCTAATATGGCCTTGCATATGCATGTCCCATGGTCAAGGGAAGTACCAAATACATATATATTCATGTTTTTACCTGAATTACATCTGGTTTAACTTTGGTGTGTCAAGGAATATGTTTAGTTTGCCATGATTGGTTGGTTTCAAATTTTCTCTGATTTTTCCTTTTCTCGAGCAACGTGTGCTGAAATAGGACTCTGCTTGCTGGATCTATTTGCAACAACACGAATTGCTATTTGTTGGAAATTTCGAGGCACAATAGGAAAAAAAAACTCTAATAGCTAAAAAATTACGTATAACATGTGGTGATATCTTTGACATTATCTCGATTGTATTTTGACATGAATTCTTCATCGAAAACTCCCTATACCTTACAAGGTAGGGATAAGATCTGTGTACATTCTACCCTCCACACACCCCATTTGTGGAATCACACTAAATATGTTGTTGTACTCTTGATACCAAAATTTATACGTTTGCCTTACCCTAATAGGAAATGACGACTTCTGCTTAAACATTCTTCCCCAAAATAACTGGCACAAGAGTTATTCTACTAGAATAACCTCTATTTCTTCCGAAGTTGTGAGAATTTTCTAATTTCTTAGTTTATGTCTAAGCCTTAGTTGAAGAGAACCTACTTATTTAAAGAAATTATACATTTTTTTTCATATAAAATATGATGTTGCATCTTGAGCTAGGTCTCATTATGGACATTTATTTCAGGTGTTTCTGCATTTTGTGGGCTAGCAACGGTATTTGGAGATTCCATTAATTTATCATGTTTAGCAGACACTGTTACATTTCTCAAGCAGCTAAAAATTGATAGTAGGTAGATAACCTTCTACTTATGTAGTGTATTTGTCATATGCCACTTGTGTCAAATACAAGCTTTTGCAACTGGTTTTTATTAACGTGCGTCTACAACACGGAGGTCTACATATGCAGGGGTGTCGTTCAACAACCATCTCTCCAAATGTGAAGGTATTGTATATGTTAACTTCTCCTTTTGCTCAAGATATAGTTTGTAGCTTGTGTGATGATTTGCTCCTCATTTAATCCATGACAAAACAATTGTTGAGTTGCCTAACCCAAAAAATTATTTGTGTACGGATAAAAAGATATTATAGAGTATTTCTTTTTTAATATTAATAACTCTGCCACTCTTTCTGAAAAGCTAACAGTGTTTGATTGTCTCCTATAAAGAAAGAAGGCTCTACACATAAATATTATTCTCGTGGATATTGTATTTGATAGATCTACTAATGGTGCAAATAATAGTAAGACAATACAAACAAGTTATATGCAAGGCTTGATACTTCACTCCTTCTCCATTGCAGAGTAATCTGACCTTATCTAAGTGGTAAATTGATGTTCATATGCAAAAAAAAATTGTGAAAACTGATCAATTCATTGCGATTTTGGAGATGAACAAGTAAATTATATAGATTGTTAGTGGCGATTATAATGTGGTTTCTTGCCAGATAGATATGCAAGAAAGTTAAGATTCCAAGACAAGCTGCTATTTCCATTTACACATACTTCTATTTTTGCAAATAGTTGTGTTTAGTAGTACTTTATTTGTCCTTATTAGCTTTGCTAATGTGGTTGAAGTTAATAATCACCTTTCACTTCTACTGAAGAACATCCAACTGACTATTTCTTTGTGTTCAAAATATATAAGTGAATGAAAACAACAGAATAAAGTCGGGGAGATATTTCTTTCATGCTTTTGTCAATTGGATATTTCCGAATTTAAATAGCTCATCTCTAAAGTGATGTGTTATTTTCTGTGCAATTTAAGGTTTTAGATGCATTCCAACTTCTCTTTGCTATCCGTTGAACCGTGTAAGTTCACTCTTTTAATTTATTTTCAGGTAATAAAGAAGTTTCAACCTGAAAGAACCTACTTTTGTTGAGATATTCCAGGATTCACAACCTCCCAGATTCAACTTTCATGCCAAGGCAATATATGTGTAATTACCTACAATGTCTCTGTTTTGGCCTTTCCTAGAAAGCTCCATGTATAGAATTCCGTAAAATACATGTAAATGTATCACGTTGATATTTATAATCATGTGTGCACGACTTTCTTTACAACTGCTTTTATTTCCACAGTATGCTCGTGCCTTGCACGGGCACTCTTATCTAGTTTATATATATATAATCAAACATAGCAGAAAACAAAGAACACCTGTGAGATGAAGTTGTGGCACGTTGCAGCAAGTGGAAGCACTCGGTCGGACAGTTTTCGTGCCTGCAATTCAATCCTTTTTGGTTTTGGATTCCTAATTTCTTTTGGACTCAATTATTTTATTTGGGGTTTCTATCTCTATAAATAATCCATAGAAATAATTATTAGGGAGCATAATATAATTTGTAAGAGTAATAAACTGTGGGGGCAAGATACATTGTAAGGAAAAGTTATCAATACTTTTTAGGGTTCTTTTCTTTTCCTTCTTTTCTTAGACATTAGTAGCTAAAGACCCTTGTTCTGGGCTGTGGCTACGGGTAATTTTTGAACATCAATTGTTTTGAATTAATGTTGGTTATCGCTTAAACTACTTTTGTATTCTTATTTTAGTATCTCATGCTTGATCACCATAGAGATAAATATATTGTCTATTCTTGGACTCGGGAGACGAAGAGGTAAATAGACCAAAGAATACAAAGAGATGGATCTATCCTACTTATCACTTGATTAGATTCGTGTTTAGGATTGACACCCGGACAAACACCAAGCTTTGTTACGAAACCTGATGAAATATAAATGCTCGCCATTTGAGTCTGTCTATCCCCGCTCAACGATGTAGGTAGACAGTCAATTGGAGTAGGCGATTAGAGGTCGGGAGACCATGATCATAAAATCAACGTTGTAAATCAGTAATTTGATAAGCGTAGTTAATTCTTGCATGAGATGTGATACATGAAACCTTAAGCATGCCGCAGCCCTTGAATTTTTCCAACCATTGTAAGTGATTTTATTATTCCATTCTTGCATTCTTATTGGTTAAACACTCACTCTTAAATAAATAATTAGACTAGTATAATTTAGTAAAATAGTTAATTGACAAGTCCTTTAGGTTCGATAATCCAGCTCTTTTAGGGTCACTATATTACTTTCGAGACCACGTACACTTGCGTGTGCATTTGGGAGAAACAAGTTTTTTCCGCCGCTGCCGGGGACTTAGAAATTAACTATTCATCTAGGTTATACTTTTTCTCTTTATTTATTTAAGTTTTTTTTTAGTTTTTTCTTAACAAATATTTTTTTTTCTTTGAATAATTTAGTACTCTTATTGATATGGATGATTGGGATAAATTGTGGTTGGGTGAGCAGTATTCTTTTAAATATTCTTGTAATTATTGTAATAGACACCACTTGAATATCAAGTGTCCTATATGTCATATATGTGGTGGTCAATATGTTCAATGGAACGGTTGTCCTAAATCTTATTCCCCTACCCCGAACCCCTATTATGATTCTTCTATTATTTGTAATGTTGGCAGGGGTGATGAAGTGGAGAATGTTGAACAAGAGGCTCGCAATGTGAATTCATTTATGGAATGTAAAAACATGCTGGACAAAGTTAATTTAGAAATCACGGAACAAATATTTGAATTCCTGGAAGAGCAAAAAAAAATCATGAAAGTGCAGGATAAGCTTGACGTTGTTCAATTACAAATTACAGTCCTAGCTAAATTAGAGGAAGAGATTGAGTCCCAACAAGGATAAAGTTATGAAGAAACAGAGATAGTGAGCCAAACTTGGCTACACAAACAAACTCAGCTTCTAAAGTTTCAAGAGTCTATCTGTGATGGTTTAACATACATGACAACCCAACTGATTGAAGGAATAGTTGAGCTCACACAAGAAATATATCAATTTGGCTCAGATATCCATGACTTGGAGGCTCACTTGAACAAAAAGGTTGAGGCGTCTGATGCCAATAACCAATTGTCGTGAATGATGACCAACTAGGGGAGAAAAAAGAGGAATTCCAACCATTCAACTATACCTTATTCCTTAATGTCGATGTTGAGAAAGAGTATAGAAGTGAGAATGTCGTAAATAATGTTGCTTTGGAGTTGAGGCATCTTGAATCTCATTCAAAACACTTTTCTATATTATCCTTAGATGACGACATGAAATTCAAGTCTTCTGAACTAATGTGTGAGTGTATAGATGAGGAACAAGGCCCCTACATTCTAAAGTTTTTTAGTCCACGTAGACAGAACAATATTCCTCACATAAGGGCCAAGAAGTGTAAGATGTGACTTCTATTACTTGGTTCTTTTATCTTTATACCACGCCCCTTGAGAGGAGCAGAAAAATAGATTCAAAGTTAGGGGTACAATTCATAAGTTCAAAGTGGGAAGAAAAGTGGTGTATGAACTTGTGTCGTGCCGCGACGTTAAATTAGGCTCTTATTGAGAGGCAACCCAATTTATAGTGTAGCTTTTTATTTTATTTTTAGTGTCATCTTTTTTTTTTTTTGCAGATTAGGGGAATTCTGAGTACCCAAGAATTTGAAGCGAAGGAGCATGTTTGAGCTTAAGTGTGGGGTGCATACGACGCTTGGTGAAAATTAAGAGAACATGCTACTAGCTAGGCCTAAAGGCCTCACAGAGTTTTTCTAACCCTTGTGTTAAATTTTATTTGATGCTTTGGGGACATAGCATCTTTTTAAGTGTGGGGTGGAGGAATAAATTCCTAGTTTTTACTGTTTTATTGAGTCTTTTCTTTTTTAGGATGGGTTCGCTGGCTTTTGTTTTCAGTTCTTATCCTGAGGATAGTCTCTTTGAACAAAGCATCTTTTGTATTATAGGAAGTACATTTTGTTTATTTTTAATTTTTTGAAGAGAAAAGAAAAGACCCTTTTGAGTTGTGTGATACTTGATAATTAAGCCTAATTTTGAATAGTACTTTCTTGTGAATGCTTGATTGTTAATGAAATTGCAGATCCTTTAACGCCTAGGTCATGATTGTGACTTTGTAATAGCTTATTTTATTTTGTAGTTTTTTATGATCTTGTCTCTCTTAGAAGTGAAATTAATCCATCTTGATTGATACTTGTGCCATGTGTGGTGAGAATTTATTTATTCCATGTTTTGCTTCTTAGCCTAGAACTTGCCCTGCATGTTAATGAATCAAAATAAAAAGTGTTTCTTTGTTTAGGAGATGATAATAAACTTTTTTTTATTTATCTTGTAAATTTTAGTCTTTTCAGATATTATATCATTAGTTAGCCCTTTTTGAGCCTGTAGTCTTTTGTTGGTAGCCATATTTTACCCTTAACTATTTTGTTGAATCCCTATGTTTTGTACCTTGCTTCCTTGAGCATTATAGCATAGAATTATTTTAATTGTTAATTTTGAAGAAAAGGGGATGGTTGAGTGAAAAAGGTAATTAATGATAGCTACAAAGTGATTAAAAATTCCTCTTTGAAAGAATGTGATGAAAAAAAAATGAAAAAAAAGAAGAACAAAAGAATGTGACATGAAAAAAAAATGATTGAAGCATTCTTGAGATGATGAGAATTACTTGTGAAATAATTGTTGAAAAGAGGGCTGAAAATAAAGAGAAGAAAATAATGTGTGATGAAGTCGAAAGGTGTAAAGTGCTTAGGGAAGTATAAGTCACAATTATATAGTCTTTCTACCCGTCCCCTAGCCTACATTACAACCCGTTAAAGTCCTATTTGATTCTATTCAAGCATGCTTAATTAGTGGAGAAGTACATAATGGGCAAGCATATGGTTCTTTGTGCATACATGTAATTTTTTTGTGAGTGTGAGATTTGTTCTTGATGTGAAGTTCTTAATTTATATTCAATCAATTGAATTGACTGTGTGGACTATCTCTTTTTGTGAGGGCACTTGTTTCATGATGGTGTAACGACCCGAACCATCATTATTTATGGAAGGAAAAACGTTAAGGAAAACTGGGCCCCTCAGCCCACCAGAACGGGCATGATGCTGCTAAGGCGGCGGCGCTCCAGCGGGATTGACCCCGCTAGAGCAGAATTGGTGAGAAAAAATTTAAATAACGCGAAGTGTTAATTTCTCCTTTTTCCTAAAACACCAAAAATAGGCGAGAATCACCCCAGAAACCCTCCAAAAAGTTTCTCTAAGCTTGGGAAGGAAGGAGAAAGAGGTTTCTAGCGTAAGAGCATCGATAGCTTATGGATTTCTGGTCAAAATCCACCATCTCATCGTTCGGAAGCCTGGATTGGAGCTATAATCCCTATGTGACTGCTCGGCACCCAGGTAGGCTAGGTTTATTTAATTGAGTAGTTGTAAATCCGTAATTCACTGCGTAGGTGGTATTGATGGTAGAAATCATGTGTAGGCTTTCGTGCACCGAAAAAGGGACAGTTGTACATGTATTCCAAGGTATTACATCAGATGCATACGTAGGGGAAAGCCCTATCTCGTGAACTAGAGTTAGGTGATGGTTTGATTTCATGTTTATGTGATGTATGTTAGTATTTGCTTCATTGTAATGCATGTATGTATGAGAATGTTGCACTATTGATCACACCTAATGTAAATGAGTATGAATGAATGATTGTAAGCCATGAATCAACACTTGATTGTATGATTATGAGAATGTACATTGTGATTGTGATTGTGGCATGTTGAATGGATCAGGTGTCACGTTCCGACATACTAACTGGGATCAGATGTCACGTACAAACATACATATTGGATCGGGTGTCACGTTCTGACACACTAACATGCATTTGATCAGGTGTCACGTACCGACACATATACATGCATTGGATCGGGTGTCATGTGTCGGCACACTAACAGTTTGGGTGTGGGTTCCATGAGCGAACCACTAGTGATTTATACGTTCATATCTACTTGTTATTGATAATGTGGAATCGTGAGTAGCTCCTGAAATGATAACTGGGTTGGATATGCTTTATGAATTTATATACGTGGGCTTACTGTGCCATAATATACTTGGGTATATTTCCTAAATTAATGAACTATGAATGGTCAGGACTAAATTGGGGTATTGTATGGTAAGTGGAGGCTAAGGGTCCAACTGTTGTATTGTCTTGCTCTAGAGATGTGGTCATGGGTACTGTTATTAAGGATTGGGGTGGCGCTAGGTCGTCAATGTAATAGTTGTGTATTACCCTTGAAGGGGATTGGCATTGGAAACGGTTATCAAGCATTTATAGATGGTACTATGGGGTCAAGGGTCGATGAGTGATGTGAAAGAAGTAAGGGCACGTCGTGAGTGGTTGGTCAGGTTGGTAATGGTTACATCCGAAACCTCATCTATGAGGTAGAATGGTTAAGTCATGATCAAGAACGGAGCGAGTAAGGGATTTAGTGTCAAGTGTACTAGTATGAGTTAAAGTATTCGGGAATAGTAAGGGCAGGAAAATATAAAGGTGCAGGAATGAACAGTCTGATTGCATGTTTCTTGCTAGTCGATGTCTTATATTATGCTGTAGGTATCAGGTTGACCGATGATGCCTACCAGTACGTGTGGTTGTACTGATACTACTCTTGCTATGCCTTTTTGGCGTAGTCTTGTTGTAGGGTCAGTGATGTTTCATAGGTGAAGACGAAGATAATCTCCAACAGCTTCTATTTTCCTTCCGCGTGGTGGAAGCTGCGTCATTGATGTAATTTGTATACCTTGTAATCTTAGTAGCTCTTGTACCTGTTTAGACTAGATCCCTAGTGAAGTTAGTTACTTTACAAGTTAACTTTGGATTGGTTTTTTTTAAAAAACTCTTTATTTATTAAATCTACATGAATTTCTTTCTATTTTTAGTTTTCTTAAATCTTCCGCATGTCATAAACTGTTTGGAAATCGAGGGTTCTCCTACATAGGTGTTAGAGTGGGTGCCTACACGGCCCAGTGGATTGGGTCGTGACAAATTGGTATCAGAGCCTCGGTTACCAGTCTCCCCTTACAAGAGAAAATGTGGAGTAGACTCCTGCGGATGGGTGTGTTGATGTCCATATCTAATCTTCAGGAAGCTATGAAGCATTCTAGGAAGTTGTTTCACTTTTTTCTCTCCTTTCGTGTGAGTCGTCGCTCGTGGTATGAGTTGAGTCCAATTGGTATCTCCCGATTCAAATTGGTATCTCAACAAACTGAACTGGACGCCGTAGTCACGGCTAAAGGGACACAAGCAAGGTAAATGGGAACTGAGAAGGTTCCAATTTGTATCTGGCCTTAGAGGTTGTATAAATGCATGAATGATCAGTAATGGTCATCTATGGGGTGAACTAATTAATAATTTGGACTGGTCTGTGAGTTGTGATTTGAAACTGTGAATGTGTGCTTGTAATTGTCTGAATTAACTGTTGGTGTGAAAAATATATTTGCGGGGATGATATGATACGATTTTGTGCACAGTATTGCTTGTCTGGATGTTTGACGTGTGCAATATACTAGACTATATGTTTGAAACTGTACGAGTACTAGTTGCTCGAATTTCGTGAACTTGTAGTCAGAAAGAGAATCATCGCTGGGTGAGGTGCAAGGGTCTAGATAAATTACGATGTGATTCTTAAGCGAGATCTAGACGTGTGTTGCGACTAAATATAAACCATGTGAGTTACGAGACCACTCTTAAAATGTGCGTGTTTGTGGTGTTGAATTAATGTGAATGAATTCGGAGGAGTGTACCTTGGGGTTTACTCGGGTTAGATATTGACCATCCTAACCAAGAGGTTTATCCTTAAATGCTTAGTATAGCCTAGGAATCCATGGTAAATTTTAGAAATTGAAAGAACCCCCGGAATTTGTTGACCTGGGGAACTGTTCCGATTGAGCCGTTGCGGTGGGATTATTCCCGCCAGGGTGGGGTCGCCAAAGCGGGAATTCTTCCGCCAGAGTGGGACAGGGCAAGACAAAATCTCAGCCCTGTCTCCTCTGTTTTCCCTAAGTCACCCAATTAGACCCCGTAATGTACATGGGTCAATTCTCGCAATCCAATCAGTACTCAACAATAAGAACAATAAGTTATAATCCTAGCATTTAATTATTAGCTGCGAAAAACAACAGAAGCCAGCATCCATGTGCTTACAAAAAGTAATGAAAAGCGAAAATATAAAATAAAGTATTGTTCAATACAGGCCCAAGAGGGGCGAAAAACCAAATCAGGATCCCTGGGACTGAGAGGTATCATCATTAAAGTCTAAGTCCTCCGGGGGTACCAGGCCAGTCACTGCCTCATCCATGAAGGTAAACTGTTGAAAGTCTCCTGGCTCGAGTCGGGGAACCTCCTTTTCGGGGGCAACACAAGAAAAGATGACCTTCAAGGTCTTCCATATCCAGACCATCAGACGATCCCTCTGAAAACCCTTCCTCCTCTTGTAACGCAGTTCGCGACGGAGCATCTCAACCTCCAGAGCAGTGCTGGGTTGGACTGGAGTGGTGCTAGCGAAGGAAAGTCCCAATCTCCTCCGAACGGCCGCAAGGTCCTCCTCCACCTGTGCACCTGAGAGTGGGGGCTGGGACCGGGTGGGAAGAGTGTCGTCACCTGCACCGTCTTCCCCTCCCTCATCATCCGCCTCAGCAGCTGCTTGACTGCTACTGGCTTGGTCCGTCTTCCTCCTCTTACTCCCGGAGGTGGAAGCATGCCTAATCAAAATAGGGTGAAAAAGGGGATCCATAAGAAGTACCTCATCGGTGTCCAAGAGGGGCACCCCTGCCCGTTTGCACATCACGGTCACTAATCCCGGTAAGAAGAAGGCCTTCTTGTTTCCCTGATAGAACATCTTCCATTCTGAGATGATCTGCGTGCCCACATTTAGTCCAATGCCCTGTACGTGTGGTTGTACTGATACTACTCTTGTTATGCCTTTTTGGCATAGTCTGGTTGCAGGGTCAGTGATATTTCGTAGGTGAAGATGAAGATAATCTCCAACAGCTTCTATTTTCCTTCTGTGTGGTGGAAGCTGTGTCATTGATGTAATTTGTATACCTTGTAATCTTAGTAGCTCTTGTACCTGTTTAGACTAGATCCCTGGGGAAGTTAGTTACTTTACAAGTTAACTTTGGATTGTTTTTTTAAAAAAAAACTCTTTATTTATTAAATCTACATGAATTTCTTTCTATTTTTAGTTTTCTTAAATCTTCTGCATGTCGTAAACTGTTTGGTAATCGAGGGTTGTCCTACTTAGGTGTTAGAGTAGGTGCCCACACGGCCTGGTGGGTTGGGTCGTGACAGATAGATAGGTGATTTTATTAGCTTTCTTTGATGAGTAGGGAAGTAAACATAAATTTGATGTGTTCAAAGTCCTTCCTTAAAGTTAGGAGGCTAGATGTTTGTTTTTTATTTGGATGTCTTGCATAATGAGCGGAAATTTTACTTGATGTTTAGAAATTTATCTATGGCCTAATTATTTGTATCAACCAAAGTGATAGCATTCCTAGTTTGCTTTATTTGAGATGAGCTTTAATGTTTGCTCGAGGACGAGCAAAAGTTTAAGTGTGGGGTGTTGGTGTGAGGCCAAAAATATATATTTTTAATCATTATTTGCCTCACATTTATTATTTGTATTTGTCCTTTTTGAACATGAATTTTATGGATTGTGCTAAATAGTGTATTTTATTTATAGGAGTAAATTGGTGTAAAGATGAAGAAGTTGGGAGCTAAAGGAATTAAAGATGGAGGATTATAGAAGGAAATCAAGCAGACAACTTAATGGATTAAATTGAATATTATATTATATTTATATGTATAATCAAACATACCAGATAACAAAGAATACCTGTGAGATGAAGCTGTGACATGTGGCAGCAAGTGGAAGCACTGTTGATGTGAGGCAGTCGGACAGTTTTCGCGCCTGCAATTCCAATCCTTTTTGGTTTTGGGTTCTTAATTTCTTTTGGACTCAGTTATTTTATTTGGGGTTTATATCTCTATAAATATGCCATAGAAATAATTATTAGGGAGTAGAATATACTTTGAAAGAGGAATATACTATGGAGGCAAGATACTATGAAAGGAAAAGTTATCAATACTTTTTAGGGTTCTTTTCTTTTCCTTTTTTTTAGACATTAGTAGTTAAAGACCCCTGTTCTGGGGATGTGGCTACGGGTAATTGTTGAGCATCGATTGTTTTGAATTAATGTTGGTTATCGCTTAAATTACTTTTGTATTCTTGTTTTAGTATTTCATGATTGATCACCATAGAGATAAATATATTGTCTATTCTTAGACTTGGGAGAGGAAGAGGTAGATAGACCAAAGAATACAAAGAGCTTGATCTATCCTGCATATTACTTGATTAGATTCATATTTAGGATTGACACCGGGACGAACACCAAGCTTGGTTACGAAACAAGATGAAATATGACTGCTCGCCAATTGAGCCTGCCTATCCCCGCTCAACGATGTAGTTAGACAGTCAATTGGAGTAGGCGATTAGAGGTCGGGAGATCATGATCATAAAATCAATCTTGTAAATCAGTAATTTGATAACCGTAGTTAATTTTTGCATGAGATGTGTAACATGAAACATTAAGAGAGTTGCAGGTCCTTGCCGCTGCATGAGTATTAGCTCACACTCAAAACTCCTCCGACAGCATGCTGCAGTCCTGGAATTTTCCAACCATTGTAAGTAATTTTATTATTCCATTCTTATATTCTTATTAGTTAAACACATTTGGAACTCTTAAATAAATAATTAGACTAGTATAATTTAGTAAAATAGTTAATTGACAAGTCCTTTGGGTTCGATGATCCGGCTCTTTTAGGGCCACTATATTACTTGCGCGACCACATACACTTGTGTGTGCATTTGGGAGCGACAAGGTTTACTAATGAACTTTGATCTTGTGTTTTGGACTTTTAAGAATGATTTGTAACTCGTTTTTCCGATAAAATTTCTTGTGTGAGTTCCTAAATCTTTGGGTATCATATTTTTCTATAGAATTTTCAAAATTACCCTTAGCCCTTGAGTTTGACTTTTCGGGTCTATTTGGACCCAGTTTATAAAATTAGCATTATGGGTATCATTGTTCATGTTTTCTTATGGGGATCCTATATTTTTTTAGCTTGTGTGGATTCAGAGGCTCGGCGTAAAGAAAAGGCTCAAGTCCCAATTTGATTTTTCCACTCTAAGGTAAGTTAACTTTTTTGACTCTTTTACAAAGTGTGTTAAATCTTGTTTGATGTGTCTTAGTGATTGGTAGTAATAGGGAATGATGAAGGTATACATGTAGACTTATTAACGAGTAAACACCCGAATTTTCAATTCAAGTGTGTGGGGTTAATTGCACTTTTTAATCTATTATTGTGTAGTATGCCCATGAGTGGCCTTGGATGATTACAATGATTCCTTATTGATGATATGCCCATGATTGTTGCGGTTGATTAATTGATGTCAAACTTCTTATTCTCTCATTATGCATATGATCATGTTTATTTGCATTGGTACTGAAACTCTATTATGAGATGACACTTGTTAAATTTATGAAAAAGATACAAAGAGGATATGATTTCGAGGAATGTGTCCCATGATGTGGGTGGATATGATATGATTTCAAGGGATGTTCCCTACGCCATGGTTGGATATGATATAATTTCAAGGGACGTTCCTTGTGCCGAGGGTGGATGAATGGATTGGTATTTCCCCCGTAGGTCATGAGTGACTATTGAGCAGCGGTGTGTATCTATAGGAAATACATACATTATTCTCTATGACATTTGCATTACATTGCACCTCATTATCATTGTATCTATGTATGAATTGCTATTATTGTGGTTATTGAATCGGAAAAAGTCGTAAAGGTACTGTTGGGAGTCTGATGGTGTAACTTATTTGTCTGGTTATTCATATTGTGTATGTCCTCTGTTGCTATTAAAATTACTAGGATGGAATGGATTCTGATTTTCGTACAAGTTCTAGTATTTTATAGGTTCAGATGGTGTGTCTGGGTTGAGGGTGTTCGACACCACTTTGATTAGGGTCATAGTACATGTTATTTCGGTACTCACTCCCTTGATTTTCTACACTTGTGTAGGCTACATACCCGATTCATCTTGATCATCCTCCTGCATCTGTGCTCGAGGCTTACACTTGGAAATACGTGAGGTAGTTGTTAGTTGTGCCAGCACACTCGACATACTCTTATATTATGTCTTTATTTTATTCTAGAACTAGAGACATTCAAACTTGTTCTTTCATTGAATATGTATTACTATCTAGTGCCTTGTAGACGTTACAACATGTTTTGGGGAATGTTTTTTTTATACAATAGATTTTGCGATATGTTCTTCTTAGTTCTTTGTTTTCTCTCTTATTTCTATTTTTACCCTTGTAGAAGGTTGTTAGGTTGACCTGTTTTGGTGGGATAAGACAGGTTCCATTACACCAAATTTTTGGATCGTGACAAAAAGTCAATTTATGCCTTTTATCTTTCGCAACGCCTTTAAATATTTTAAATTTGATCAAATATATAATCTAGGTGAACATACAACTTCGTAGACACCCGTTCGGCCAGAAAATCATATCAAAAACGCAACCCCAAACCCTATGTCAAATTTGGAAATTTCTTTTGAATTGCTTCACCCATAAGTTGGGGAACTCTCAAAGGGAAAATGAGTCATTAATTGGCCTCCAAATCGAAATAATTATATAAATCTCAATTTGGTGTAAACCCTCCCCCCCCCCCCAATTCCAATCCCAAACACAATTAAATCACTTTTTAAACAATGAAATAGCGGAGAAATCATAAATAAAAGTTTAGATCTTTATCCTCACAATGAAATCTCGAAATCCCTTCCAAAATCTCTCAAATCGAGCTATGGTGGTAAGGTCACATTGGTGAAACATGTTCTCCAATCTATTCCCATTCATACTCTTTTAGCAACCTCCCCTCCCAAAACTACTATCGAGTATATTAAAAGCTTGACTGCAGATTTCTTTTAGGGTTGGGACAAAGAAAGGAAGAAATATCATTTGGCTTCATGGGAAACACTCAGTTATCCTTATAAGAAAGGTCGCATAGGGGTAAGGCAGCTTACGAATGTTTGCATATCCCTCCAATATAAACAATGGTGGAATTTCAGGACTTAAAGGTCATTGTGGGGGTAATTCTTAAGAGCAAAATATTGTCAAAGGTCTAACCATGTTGGTAAAATAGGGAAAACATGTCAGTCCCTTGTATGGAACTATATGATAAGAAACAAACATCTTATGAAGGCTCATATCAAGTGGAAAATTCATTCTGGGTGCTGTCAGTATTTTTGGTGGGATGACTGGTTGGGCAATGGGACTTTAGCAAACTACAGAACTGACAATTCTAGGCCTAACAACATAAAAGTTTCTCAGTTTATGGTGAATGGTCACTGGAATGAGACAATGGTAAGAAAACATGTTCACCCTCTTTTGGGAACTAAATGATAATGGAGTATTCACTTTTTCTTCTGCATGGGAGATCATGAGACAGAAGAAAATCAAGTCAAAACTTAGCACCAACAATAAGAACAAGAACATTCCTTTTAAAATTTCTCCTCTTGTGGAGAGCTTCATGTAACACCCCGACTTTTCGGAACACTAATTTAACTCGTACCTTCTTGGAAAAACAAAGAGGGTGAGTAATGAATTAAGAATGATGTCGTATGTCATATTTTAAGTGTTCAAGGGTTGTATCTCAAGTTTTTAAGTTAGGTAAGTT